>JAVDBV010048003.1:0-40570 GCA_032619315.1 Piper longum
ACACATTAATGCCTTACCATTTTTAAATTAATTAATTATTCAAATCAAGATTCACCTCTAGCCAACGATGAAATAATTATTGACTTACTAGGATATATTTAATTACTAATATTAGTATATTTTCCTTGATGCGTTAATTATTTAACTAAGAAAATCTTATTAGTTCTAAAAATTTAGATTATCATTTACACTATTAATTAATATCACACTTTAATTTCAATTAAGAAATGACACTAACTTATTCATTCAATAATAACTTGATTACATATTAACAACAATTTATCAAATTTTCACTAACTATAGTTAATCATCCTAAGATCAATTAAATCATCGTATCCAATTATTTAATACAAATTATATTAAATAAAGGATATCACCCGTAAAATTATTTAAATTATTTTATTCGTTAAAAGTTAGAACTTTAATTATTTCACCACATGCTAGTAAGATTCAATGTTTGATGCTTATTATATTATTGTATTTTATTAACACATTTTTCTACAATAATTGATTAATTGTCAACACGACCAATTATATTAAACTTGTGCTTAAAGTCAAACTTGAAAAAATAAATTTAATAATAACTCTATCATGAATGACCTGTTATCAACATTATTACAAAATATTTATTTTAGACATGATAAAATATACTAATTTTATCTTATGAATTAATTATAATATATAATTATTTACATTTAATTTATTTATTAGTAAATTTTAATAAACAATCATACCTATCAGACTATAAATAAATTGATGGTTCTAATTACCCGATAATATAACTATCCATATCTACTTATAAACTTACAATATATGAATCGACTATAAATAATTAATTCTTATAATAATATCAAACTATCCATAGATTAATAAGGTTTGTTTAACGTAACCATAATTATTTGTAGGCATAAATTAATTATTATTTTAATTACCATGGCCACAAAGTGTAAGCAGTACCGATCATGCAACCCGATGCAAAATAAAAGAAAAAGAATGCTCAGGGTTGAGCACCACCATGCATGTAAATAAAATTCCTTCACCCAATACAGTAGAACAACCGGTAACCACCCACATGGAAAAAGTAACCTTCAAACTAATCAACAACATAAAACAAATAAAGAATAGAAGTCTATCTATGGAAATATTATGAATTAAACTTAAAATATACATAGATTGATATGAACAAAAAGAATGAAGAAGGAAAAGAGTAAGGAAAACGAAAATACCAAAAGAGAGGGGAGGAGCGTGAGGGGTTGATGTCGATGGAAAAAAAAAAGGACGACAGTGGTAGAGGAAGACAACCTATTTACAAGCGTATATTAATACGAGGAGCATCCAACCCCTAACTCTAAACTTTTTCTACCGTATCTTCCAACGTCTCAACTTTCCTATTCATACTCAAACCACGTCCATCCCAAATAAAATAATGAAAATATTTTTAGGGTGTTTACACCAATATGCGCGCTTGCGTGCGTGTATATGTGTAATTGTGTAAAATCATTATTTCATTCTTTGTCTCAGGGTTGGGTGGCTTTAGCAAGCCCATTTATGTCACACAACTTCCATAAGCCCAAGTGACAAGCCGAGCACGAAACCGACCAACGGACACACTAGCCGAGAAATATATGTTGGAATTAATAGATCCAATCAGGTTTCTCATGGACACGGTCATATGGACACGACACGGCACGACAGCAAACAGCAAATTTCGCCATCGCTTCTATATAAACATGTCGAGGCTCAAGGCTCAAGCACAGATCCGTTCGTCCTCTTGGCCCCGGCAAACTTCTCCGATTCTCCGGTCGATCAAAGATCGTTTATTTTTCGCCGGCGACTCTCTCTGCCGGCTCGGAAGCTCCCTTTGGTGCGATTTCTTTAGTTCCGTATGTTCATTTCATGTTGGGAGGAGTAATCTTGTTGTTTTCTCCGGTTGTTGGGATTCTTGATTGGGTTTGGTGCTTCATGTTTGATCCGAAATATTGAATTTTTGTGGGGCGCAATTTGGCGTTTGGCTGACGATGCATTGTTTCTTGCTGCATCTTTGCAGAGGTTGAGGTGGGGGGTGGGGGACGGTTTGTTTGGCTGTGCGCGATGGCTGGATTGAATGGGGCATCGTCGGATGGTCATGACGAAGGTAATGCTTGTTTCTTAAGCGTTTCTTCAATGTGCGGCGTCGCCATGTTTTTTTTTGTCGTTGAAGAAGTACAAAAAATAGGGTTTTATTCGTGTCCCCAGCTGCGGTTTACTAATCAATCGGGCATACTTGGGAACTGCTTGCAGTTAGTCCAATTGAGGGTTCGTTGGGCCATTTATTTATTTTAAAAAAATTTGCTCATTTTTTTTCAAACAAGAAGCTTATGCGCTTAATTGTAAATAGGACAATATATATTGTCAGGAATGTTAAGATAGAGGAATTTCCATGATGTTGTAGCCGGGAAATGAAGGGTGGATGCGGCTTAACAAGTACACTCACTGATTGCGGACCGAAGATGAAGGAAGCTAGTTAGGATTCACTGTCTGTAAAACCTGTTTGACCTAAGACCGTTGTGTTTAAGTTGTCTGTAGTACTAATAGCTGAGCAATTCCGTTTTCAAATAATTGGTCATACTTCTTCCTTCGATATTTCAACAAATTAAATTAGGTCAATCCTCCCGACGAGTCTAGACTGTAGCTGATTTTAGACCAAGTTGTATAATGAACAAGTAAAGGGATGAGGAACTTGTCTAAAACTAGATCCTAATGTTTAAAAATTTAATAGGTATACTTTGATGCTTTGAAATTATGAAATATTTTTGGTATGGCGTTTGGTTTTAGTGCTCCAATATAAGAATTTGTTTAATTGAATGTTTGGTAATTGGACGTGCTAAGAAATCCAGTCTTGCTGTTAGTAGCATATAGCTTTTTTAAGTTTGCTTTTATCCTGAATCTAGTAAATTAGTTAGTCTGTGGCTTCTTAGATGAAAAAATAATTCAACCTTTGATACGACTTGGGATGACCTCAAACAATTACCATTTTTGTAAATTAGTGGGATATTATTTTGATTTTATGCACTAATGTTGTTTTTTTAACGTTAACAGATGATGAAGATGATTACGAGGAAAATGGAGGGAGTCGGTTCCTGGGATTTATGTTTGGAAATGTTGATGATTCTGGCGACCTTGATGTTGATTATCTTGATGAGGCAAAATCTATTCTCTTGTCTACCTCTTGTTACATCAAGATATTTATGCATTTGCCATTAACATAATCAAACTAGATGCTTACCTGCTTTACTAGTAAGCCTAAAATTCCTATAATAGGAAGGGTGTACCCTCATGTATTATGTTCGTCTCCCTTTTGTCATCTTGAGGGGGCATGCTTTATCATAGGGTGTCTGATGTAAAATCCAAAATCTTGCAACCATTTATTTCTGTACAAACCTTGTGTTATCAAATTTTATGTCACCACGACACCCTTCTACCTGTACTTGCTTCATTACTTCCATACTATCTTTGGTTCAAATGACACTTGTATTTATATCTCTTTTTTCTTTATTTTGAAAAAAGTCGCCTCATAATTGATGATCATCTAATGACTACGTATCTGAGGTACTGTTTGTACAATTTTACTCTGAACTTTGATGAGTGTTTTATTTTAATTATTGAAGTGGGCCAGAGATATAGACTCACCAATTGCGTCAGCGAAAACTTGAATATAAGTTCCTTGCTATGTTGCGAGAAATTTCAATTCTTTTATTCGAAGATATTAAAGGGGCTGAATGTTTCAATTTTTGTAGTAAATGTGCATCTTATCTGACAGGATGCGAAGGAGCATATCGCTGCATTGGCAGACAAGTTGGGCTCATCTTTGAAGGGCATTGATGTAAGAGGTCCTTTTGATTGTTTAACAGTTTTATTGAACTAGGATTGTGCAATTCATTTGGGCTCATATAATACACATTGTATGATGTTATTAATGCAGATATTCCTCTCTTGCAGTTGTCAATTAAGTCGGCTGCTCCAACAGATGCCTCTGAACAAGGTAAATCACCTTTAAAAGACGATTATTATGCTTTTTTTGGACTATGGTAGATTTGTGATTTATTGCGGTGGGAGTTTTGGTATTCGCAAAGAGAGCTAAGCAAAAGTTATGGTTCGGAAAAGCAGACATTTTGAGAATCAATGAACTTGATTTGGTGGAACTGTGAAACAAATAATATTGTAATTCTGGAGTTTGACTGATGCCAAGTTGCTTTTAAGAAGCATCTTGTTGATAGCTTGGGTAGATTTGAGAAACCGTGGTGGATGCAAGCTCCTACTTTGGAAGCTAGATCTAAACATGCACCAAGACTAATAGAAAAAGACTAAATATTCAGTTCCTTATTTCCCTGGAAATTTCCTGAAAAGAATAACGAAATAATGATTAAATTGTAGTTTCCATTCAAAATTCCTATTTTAGAAATCAGTGATTTAAGTCGTGCTTATGCAGCATTACAAGTCTGCAAACCTTGTTTTGGACATGTCTGGCTTTACTGCAGATTGAAATGAGCAACAGACTAAGTCATCTGTACAATTTGTGCGTTCCACTTGTTCATGCCTAATGCTAGAATGTACCCCTGTCCTTTGTCCCTTGAATCATTCCATTATACAGGTTCAGGCAAAATCTAAAGGATTATGGTGCAATGATTGGGATTAACTTTATACCTTGTTATGTGCAATTGGCAGTGCATAGTTTTTGAGATATGCATCTATTCTTTTAAATGAATCTTTTGCTGGTTGTTTAATTCTTCCAAAGTTCTCATGCTTTTTGTTGTCATTTTTTGTCTTACAAATGCTGTTTTACTTGTGAAAGGTCTTAAACAGAATTTGTAAATGCTTATTCTGTATGCTGTGCCTTTGAATTACTACCCTGCTTTGTGCTTATGGGTAGTTGTGCAATGTTTCAGACTATGATGAAAAAGCTTTGGATGCTGTTGATTATGAAGACATAGAAGAGCAATATGAAGGGCCAGAAGTTGAGGTGCCCTCTGAGGAAGACCACTTACTTTCAAAGAAGGAATATTTCTCATCTGAAGTTTCAGTGGCTGCTCTGGACCAAAAAGCTTCCATTTATGATGAAGAGGATTATGATGAAGATGAGGATGCTGCCAAGGAGCCTGATTCAACTAATCTTTCTGAAAGAAAACCAGATGATGCATTGGCAGGTTATGGTCTTACCACTTACTGTTTTGTCACAGTTTGAATATGCAGTAGCTTTTTTCCTCAGTAAGTAATCTTTTTTCGTCATATTATTTGAAGCTTGGGCTTTGGAATGAGTTCTATCTCCATGACTCAATAAGTAAATTATTAAGAAGCCAAGCAAAAAATTTACCAGTGATGACTGTAATCAAGATGTAGACAATTTTCTGCTACCTTTCTATTTTACTTGTGTGTTTCTTTCATAAATTGAGACATGGAAACAACTGTAACAACACGAATTTCAGAAAATTGAGGCTTTTATAGATTTCAAAATAAATATTCACTTTTTTTTGGCGTTGATCAAAGAATTGACATCTTATCTTACTGTATTTACCAGAGAAGGTCCACACGTTGGAATTTTTCATGTATGTTTTATTGACATGCATTTGCCTGGTCAATTTAGCTTCAGCGAAACTGCTTCTCTCTTTTAGGTACTAAAGCATTTTGATTTGATGTGTAAAGGTAAAATCTGTAGTTTGAATCAGGGTGCAGTTTTATCGTCATGTGTCATGAGACCTTGGCATTTTGTAAATGGATGGATTGATGGACTTTGTTATTCTGTATTTGAGTGTGCCGATTGTTTTTTCACTATTCAAGATTTATCGTGTTATGCTTATCGTTGTCTCTTTCATATTATCTTTGTTTCTGAGGAATAACATTGCATGTTTAAGTATATGCAGGTGGTTCTTTTGATTCATCTGCTGAGAAAGACTGTAGTGCAGACATGTCGAAGGACCAGGTTATTGACAATAATGTGCTTAAAGGAAAAGGTTTAGATGATGACTTACTTTCGCTTGGATCTGTAGAAGAAGAATTGGTAGTTGACTATGATGATGTTCAGGTTAGTGCTGATTTTTGTAGTCATGCGGTTGTGCCTTTTAAGCTTTTTCTTTTGCTCCAATAATGTTGCTTGTCTTGAGGCACTCTCTTTTTCTTGTTGTGGTGATGTTTAGTTTTTTGTATGGAAATCTTTTTTTCTGTGTTTGTTTCATATATATACTTTTGAAAAAAAATTATTTGGTCTTGCCTCTCACTTGGACTCCATGCATGTCATGGAACAATTCTTGTAAAAAACCTTATTTTGTATTTTACCTAAAATTCTATTTTGTTGATTGGGTGCAATGTTTGAGAATGCATTTTGTATGAAGTTTTATAATGAGTATTTGAGTTGACTTCATTTATTTAAACAATGTCAAAATAAAGCACAGATCGGTAATTATTTGGTAAACAATAGATGCTGTGACATTGTTAAGATCCAACCAACTCGAGAAAAAGATCTCTTAGCCCTAATAATTCCGGTTAATGCACTACATTAAGAATTTAAATATCTTAAGGTTTTAATAATGTTTACCCAGTTGTTCTTAATAACTCCTCACATTGCTTTGTTATAGGAAGGGAATGCATTATTGCTCGATGCTCATGCTGAAAGAAAGGAAACTGCATTACCCATTCTGTGTGTAGAGAACGGAATGGTAATTTTGCGGTTTTCTGAAATTTTTGGTGTTCATCGATCACTAAAGAGAAGTGTGAAAGGTGGTAATTATCACAGTTCCTCGTTTAAAGGTACTGTGGCTCTAGGTTTAGCTAATCCCAAAGTATGTTTACATTAGTCTTTATTTTATGATTTGACAAAAATGCTTGTGATTTGTTTCATTACGACTTGATTTTTGTGTGCCTCAGAACGGTTAAGAATTGTGAATCTGGGTACTGTTGCTGAAGAAGATGAGGAGCTGTTTTTGAAGAGTTCAAGCCAAAATCTTCCAGTCTCCATAACATCGAATTTAACTAAAGAGGGTGAATTGCTGACTATAGATAGTGATACTGAAGCTGAAGGTTTTGGCAGCTCATCTTCCTATGTTGCAGATTATAATAAAGACTCTTGCCTTCCTGCACAGCCAATGAAAGAGATGTCAGATGTAGATGATTCTGTTCCTTGGAAGTCTACTTTGTATTCTGAATATCGTCCACTTGACCAAGAAGATTGGGAGCATCAGATTATTTGGGCCGATTCATCCCCTGAAAGTTTTGAGGTCCCTGCGAATCATTCTGGTATAGATTCTGTTGATTCTGAACCACATACAAACTCTCAAGTTGGAATGGTTATCAGAAACCAACATTTGGAGACTATGCGTCAGCATGATAAAATAGATAATAATAAAAATGGAAGCTCTTTGGGCTATCCCTTTTCAGCTCAGTTGATAGGATGTGAGTTCTCTGATTTTGTGGACAGAAATTGTCATCCCCAGTTATTGAGATTGGAAGCACATCTGGGACTAAAAAAATCTGTTGCTGATAATTCAAATGAAAAAGAACCAGTAGGAAATGATGAATGCGTTGGAGGGGTCATCAAGCGCTTGAACAGGCTTTCTTTGCGTAATAAAGAATTGCTAGATGGATCTTGGGTGGACAAAATAGTTTGGGATTCGGCTGAACAGGTTCCAAAGCCCAAATTGATACTTGATCTACAAGATGAAAGGATGCTTTTTGAAATTTCTGACAGCCATAGAGATGCCTCACATCTTTGTTCTCATGCAAGTGCTATGATCATTACCCGCTCTTCTAAGCTTGGCTGTGGTGATTATTTTGAAGCACTTGTTCAAGGCGGTCCACCTTCTGGCCGGTTTAATATATCTAATGATAAGTATTACTCTAATAGGAAACTTTCCCAACTGACAAAATCTAATTCCAAAAAGCGCACTGCTCATGGCATTAAGATTCTGCACTCTGTGCCTGCCCTAAAACTTCAGACAATGAAGCCAAAATTGAGCAAGTAAGGATTTTTTTTTTCCTTTGTTTTGTTTTACTCTCCCATACAAAAGGAAGAATTTTTTTCTTCTTTTTCCACCTGATACCAAAAGGTTTAAAAACATGGATCCTAAACAAGAATCCATGTGTTTAAAAATGATGAAATTTTGATGATTGGATGCCCTTAATGATGCCGGCCCTAGCCCTTCACCATTGTTTGGGCTTAGGACCGGCAATGCACAAGCATTGTTTGTCACATAAAAGGAAGAACAAGCAGAAAAATTAAATGAGAAAAGGTAGAATTCTAAACAGACTTTACATATTGAGTAGGGTTAGAGGAGCAGATGCTGCCCCAATGGTTTTTTTGGTGAAATTGCAAGTGACTGCTAGATGATATTTGCTGGTGTGAGCGGCCACTGCATATTTGTACGTTAACACCTACCTGCTACCCTTACACCAAAATCAGTTTCAGCAGTTTATATATATATTATTGTTGGCTACATGTGTGAGTTATCTATCAGATACAAAATGCTGTTCACTATAGAGTCTGCGATTGAGTAGTGTATAGTGCCATTTTATTTTCTTCATGCACTGACTGGAATTTAATTTTTCAAATATTGAATCTTTAAATATGACAACTCTCTTTTTCTGATATTTTGTAGCAAGGACATTGCTAATTTTCATAGACCAAAAGCTATATGGTATCCACACGATAATGAAGTTGCTGCCAAGAAACAAGGAAAACTTGTTGATCAAGGTCCGATGAAAATTATTTTGAAGTGCATGGGTGGAAAGGGGAGTAAGCTTCATGTGGCTGCTGAGGAGATATTAGCGTCTGTCAAAGTGAAGGCATCAAAAAAACTAGGTTAGTGAGATAGTGCAACGAGTGAATAGGAAGTTCGAAATCTGAATCCTTGACTTCATTTCTTAAAGTTTGAATGCATCTGCAAGTTAACAGTTGTTTAAATTTCAATATTTAGGATTTCTTGTTCTTTGCATATAGATTGACACAAGTAATTGACGTTTTCAGCAGACCTAACAAGTGAAGAGTAAATTCATAAGCAAATACAATAGAGATACTAGCAATAGGCAGGAAATGATGAACTCAGGCAACAAAACTGAATCTAAAACTGAATTTGTCAAAATGCACTTGTGTTGGCCATCCTACTGGAATAGCCCAAGTTTAAGTAAGGATAGTCTCACATCCAATACTGGCTGGGGGGTCTTGTTCTTATAAGTAAGGGTGTTCTTGTACATCTCTAATTGGCCTTCAATGGAATGAATCAAGCTCATTAAGTTGCATTTGGGCCTGATTTGTTATACTAAGACTCAGCAATTGGTATTTTGATCATCTTGTGTTCGCTCTTCAGTGTGCACATTTTGCAGATGGACGATGACACTTCTTACAGTTTGCTTTCATTAGTCTGATTTGCTATGGCAGTAATTTCCTATTTGCTGGGGAATTGCATTCGAATAAAAAAATTGAGTGGCAGAAAAAAATGGAGATGCCATAGGTGCACGGGAGTTGATGTTCACCTATTTTGATGCTTATGCAGATTACAAAAATACCGAGAAAGTCAAGATTTTGTGTTCTGGTAAAGAGCTTGTAGATGATCAAACACTGTTTATGCAAAATGTCAGGCCCAATTCTGTTCTTCATCTGGTTCGCTCAACAATTCATTTATGGCCAAGGGCCCAAAAGCTTCCAGGTGAAAATAGGCCTTTGCGTCCTCCAGGGGCATTCAAGAAGAAATCAGAGCTTTCTGTGAAGGCTGGCCATGTTTTCTTAATGGAGTAAGTGAAGATGGAAATTCATAATCATATCAACTATATTGTCAAACATGATATGGACCTGTATCCTGTTTGTTTAAGTTATGGACCTGTATCTTGATCAAGATGTTGTCATTTAATTCTTTCCTTGTCAATTTTCTGTCTGCATGTTAAAATTTATTGTCTGCAGCCATATATATGTTTGATGACAATGTTTCAGTTGCTAAACTTAAGCTGAAGCATATATTATATTGCCTGTTAATTTTTATTCTACATGTGTGGCGGTTTTCCATAAGTTTATTGTTTACGCGTTGACCGTTTGTTTCTATGCATAGATATTGTGAGGAAAGGCCCTTGCTGCTGGGCAATGTAGGTATGGGTGCCAGGCTCTGTACCTACTATCAAAAAACTGGTTCTAATGACCAAACTGCTTCTTTGCTGAAAAGTGAGAACGGCCTAGGAAATGTGGTTGCATTGGACTCTTCTGATAAATCTCCCTTTCTAGGAGATATAAGACCAGGTTGCAGACAGTCATCTCTTGAGACAAACATGTACCGAGCACCTATTTATCCCCAAAAGACCTCTTCAACAGACTATTTATTGGTTAGATCATCCAAGGGCAAGCTTTCCTTGAGACGTGTTGACAAATTGTATACTGTTGGGCAACAGGTCTGTCTTGTCTTCTGATACGTTAATATGATATTATTGATAATAATCAACGTGCATTTAGTTTTGAAATGGTACGATGTATGTAATTCTTTTTTTACTCTTTGTTTTTGTTAACTCAAATGCCTTAAAAAATGATCTCTTCATTAAGATTGGCCTATGCAAAGAGTTTGCATGATGGAAAAAAAATAGTTTGTTACATTTCTGATATAAGTTTACTTAACCAATTTTTGTTTAGGAACCTCACATCGAAGTAATGTCTCCTGGATCAAAAAATGTTCAGCCATACCTTGGAAACAGGCTGTTGGTTTATTTGTTCCGAGAATTCCGTGCAAAGGAAAAACTCGGCTCCTTGCCTTCTGTTCAAGTAGTTGAATTATCTGCTCAGTTTCCTAGCATATCAGAAGCTATCCTTCGAAAAAGAGTGAAGCACTGTGCTGACTTGCAGGTGATCTGATGATATTTTCTTATGTAAAAAAATATTCTGGGGTCTTATGAGTTATATGAAAGAAGTTAATTTGTGAAATAGTTATCTTGCGATATAATTGTTGTTTTTTCTGTCGGGAGAAGAGGTAGCATCATCTGTGTTATCAGTAACCGCCGCATTCAAGTCTCTACTTTCATGAGTTTCTTCTCTTTTCCTGTCTGAGTTGTTAATGAGGTCATTTTAGGTAGTATGGTAGCAAATGAAGTGGGAACTTGAGGCCTTGAATGAGTCTAAATTTTGGTTATTCATTCTTTGATGTTAATATACTTGCCAAACCTCAAGATGACTTTACATCATTATAGGATAGTACAAGGGTTCATAAGATCATTTTAGCTTTCGTTTTGACATTCCATGGTTTTGTGTCATACTCATTCTTTGGATTGGTTGTTTATTCTTCCTTACCTGCTTGGTGTTGGCCATAAAGCCTCAAAAAGGTGATGTTGGCCAAATGGGATTGTGGCTTGGGATTGACCACTTCTATAGTGGACATGGTGTTTAGAGTGAGTAAGCATGTCCTTGACTTTCATATGATTTTATAAACTGCAAATGATGATTTATTTTTTTTGTCTTCACGAGGTTTATCTTTTTGGGTTTGATGGTTTAATGTTCAGATGCTATAGTTTTGTCTACTTTACCAAATGTTAAAAGCATGCCATTATACTGTTGATTGTCAAATTTATACTTTCCATGGCTTATTCTGTAAAAGTTGACCAGGTCAACTTTATAAAGTCTATTGATTGCACTCGTGCAGTATTTTATGTGTGCAGCTTTTCAGTTTTCCATTAGTAGTTAGCTGATTCATTTAAGGCTAATATTTTATAGTGTGGATTATTTTGAAATGTTAGTATTTTAATGAAAATGGTTTTATCAGAGGGGACGTGGTGGGCAATTATTGTGGGTTATGAGGAGAAATTTTCGCATTCCTTCTGAGGAAGAGCTTAGACGATTGATAACACCTGAGAATGTGAGTGGCCATCATGTAATCAAATCAATTATAGTTGCTCTGTTCCCCACTTTTTGGCCTTTTGGATCTTAAGTGCAAGTTTTGCATTAGGTTTGTGCATATGAAAGCATGCAAGCTGGCCTTTATCGTCTCAAACGCTTGGGGATCACTCGGCTCACTCATCCTACAGGCCTTTCTTTTGCTATGAACCAACTCCCAGATGAAGCAATAGCACTGGCTGCTGCGGCACACATAGAGAGGGAACTGCAGATAACTTCATGGAATCTAAGTAGCAATTTTGTGGCATGTACAAATCAGGTGAAATTAGATCATTTTCTATTTTGTTCTAATAAAAATACTTTACTTACATGTAAATCTTTTTGATTCAGCTGAAAATACTGGATTCCATTATTTGGTTTATTATGGTTTAAGTTCAACGAAATACCTTGTTATTCTGTTCATTTTAAGATTATTTGGAAATCGCTAATTAGCCCTTAATCATTCTTCTTTGGATTATTTCTGATTATCTACTCCATTTTTCTTTGGCCTTCTTCTGTCTCTCTCAAATCCTTAGAGAAGAGCATGCCTTATCTGTTGACAACAGCACCCTAGGGTCTCATCTGCTTCTTTAAAAACTATTGTTGACCTGCCTTGACAAATTATATGGTCTATAGATATAATCCCAACTGCTTTTATATTATTGTTTAGAGCAAGGTCCTTTGACGTCTTAGCACATATTTATTGTATCATTCTCTTCTCTTCCTCTCCCAAACATTGACTTATTATGATAATATGATTAGCATCCTCCTTTTTCAAGGGGAAGAAGGCTGTGGCTGGTTTTTGAAAGAAGATGACAAGAAAGGCATTTGGCATAGAACTTTCATTGTATTATTTGTCATTGTGAAAGTTATTGATCAATGACTTATAAGAAGGCTTTACTGATTAGAAGAAAGTGTTCTTCTGATAAATGAATATGAGCACTATATTTATGCAGCTTTTTGCCTCTGACATATCTGTTTGTTTGTAGGATCGAGAAAATATTGAACGCTTGGAAATAACGGGTGTTGGTGATCCATCTGGACGTGGATTAGGTTTTAGTTATGTTCGAGTGGCTCCTAAGGCGCCAGTCGCTACTCCAATGATGAAGAAGAAGACAGCTGTTGCACGCGGAAGCTCAGCAGTCACTGGGACTGATGCTGATCTTCGTAGGTTGAGCATGGATGCTGCACGGGAGGTATGCTATTAACAGTTTTACATTAATACTGATTCAAATCCGATGGAAATATTCTAAGTAAAAAATTTCTTTGTTGAATCCAATTCATTTGTTCAATCTTGCACTTCCTAACACAAGCCACTTCTAGTTGGTCTGTCTCTATTTCAAGGTTATTGTTCTTTGGTCTGAAAATAGTCTTGTGACTATTGCCAAGATGAGTTATCTCCGTGATTTTCTCAATCTCTCACCTGTTTTTTGAATAAAAAACAACTTATATTAGCTTAAAATTTTGTTCTTGAGAGATCTTCAAGCCTCCATGAGACCGAGATCTGCTGAGATTCTAAACCTTGCTCAAACTAAAAAATGGCTATGGCTTGTAGGTTGCCCTTCCAATGTTCCTGTATTAATGAAATTAAGTCAAGATTCTATGTGGTGTTATAAGTCAATGAAATGTGCCTTGTGGACCAACTTAAGTAGTAATGTGACAACTGCAAGCAGCGCCATACAATAGTAATATTATTTCCAACTTCAATTTATTTTAAATGATAGATTTGATCTTTGTGTCTTAAGTTGCTCTAGCCGTGAATCAAATGTTCTTAATTTGAATGGGATGGGAGCAGAGAGAAGGGAATTCTCATATCAACCTGACTGAACTTTTAGATTAGCTCTTATCGTTGGAATGATGTTAAATTTTTATATGCTTTGTAGTTTCATTTCAATTATAGTGGGGACTTCAAAATTAATACAATGAAGCTTTCATTTTTTTAATATGATAAGCTTTATTGTTTCATCACATGTGAATTTCCATTAAACAATCTTTTATGGGCTTCCTATGTAGACTGTTACTGTCCAATCTCTTCTATTCACATAGGAAGCAAAGGTTCCATGCAATTTTTATTTAGCACAGGGCTTGAAGATAGTGATCCAAGCCAAAGGCTATGGATGACTCTAATTTGGCTTTTTTAATTCCCAAATTTAGGTTGGGAGCTGAGATCCGTATTTTGACTCGGCCATTTCCACAGTTTCTACATATAGAAATTTCGAAATTTTTCTTCTTTTTTCTGAAAAGTGGCTGGGGGCGTGGCTTGGTCACATATAAAAAAAGACATATTTTGACAATCAGATGTCGTCCCAAAAACCGACCATCCTTTTTTATTCGTGAGATCAACAATGCATGAGCATTGTTGGACTTTTTGTTTTTTATTTTGCAAAAAAAAAAAAAATTCACGAGGCAATCCAACACACACGCTCATTCACACATCTCACCCCTGGTGGAGTTAAAATTTTAATGGAGTTAGAGCCAACCATGTTTGTTTATCCTAGTAAGTGTTACCTCATTGTCTGAAGTCTTGATTAAAAGATTGCTTTTATATATTTTTACTTTACAGGTTCTTATCAAGTTCAAGGTGCCTGAAGAACAGATTGATAAAATGACAAGATGGCATAGAATTGCTATGGTGCGCAAGTTGTCTAGTGAGCAAGCCTCTTCAGGTGTTCAAGTTCACTCAGCAACCCTTAGTAAATTTGCGCGGGGACAGAGGATGTCATTTCTCCAACTTCAGCAGCAGGCTCGTGAAAAGTGCCAGGAGATATGGGATAGACAAGCTCAGAGTCTCTCTGCTGTTGAAGGGGATGAAAACGATAGTGATTCTGAAGCAAATAGTGATCTTGATTCTTTCGCTGGAGACCTTGAGAATTTACTGGATGCGGAAGAATGCGAAGAAGGGGACAGTGGCAATATTCAATCTAAAGGTGGTATAATTGATGGTGTTCGGGGGCTTAAGATGAGAAGGGCTCCATGGCAGTGTCAGACAGAGGAGGAGATAGAAGATGAGGCCGCAGAAGCTGCTGAACTGTGGAGGATGCTCATTGATGGTAAAATATTGTTGAATTGCACCTTTCTATTGGATTTTTCCTTTCCAGTCTATATGTCAGCTTTTAGCCCTGAGTCGCTGCTTGTTGATATTTTGTAGCTCATGAATTTGCTGGTTTTGACCTTTACTTCTTGTGCGCTCTTTGTATCATTTGTGAAGTTAGTATCCCTGTTGGTGTATAAGGATATTGCTAGATTCAAGTCCGTTTCAATTGTTGATGGTGTATTGTGTTCATCAATGATTTCACTTCATTTTGAAAAACTTTTCTTATTGCGAGAAATTATGAATGTTGAAGAGGTTAAATTTGGACATAGTTTGAATACTGTGTGTTGTTTGTTGTTTAAATGTTTGTTAAACGATTTTCTTACTGCCTGAAAATCAGGGATTGAGGGTTGGAACTATATATTCTAAGAAGTCTATAAATAAATGATGGTTGAGGGGTGTAGATCATATTCACTACATAAACTTCTTCTCTACCTACTGACTACTGCTGCTAATGCATCATGTAACATCATACCAAAACATGTTGATATCTAATAGATATTCAGAATAGCATCATGAGCATGTTTTGATCCTTGCCTGATGTAGCACAGCCATGGCAGGTTTTGGTGTGGCACTTGGTTATGCCACCTTCCTTGTCTGCTGATTGTGGTTTGATGTAGTGTTCTCCCTACCTTTATTACTGATGTTACTCCTGCTTGCTTATTGTCTCCTATGTGTTTATATATCTTTGCTTGTGGCTGCTTTCTTGAGGACTTCATTTGCTCCATCACTACTTTTTCCTGTGGCCTGTTTTCGACATTTAGAAGTGTTTTTATCTTTGTTTGTGCTGTTTGAAGGTTTTGAATGTGTTCCTATAGAAGGGGGTTTTGTATTGCTTGTCTATCAAGAGGTTTCATGGTCCCATTTTCTTGAAATGTTTTTAATTGTGTACTCGAGAGAAATTTAATTTTTTATCAACTAAGCCGTAGTTCAGTTTAAGGGGAGATATAATTGTATCTTGGGACTTGGGAGTTGGCTTCAAGTCAGCCTTTTCCTATTATAGGAACTTTACATTTTTGCTGCTGCCCTTTAGTGCCGCCAAAATAATTGGTGCTTGTCTACTCCTCTTGGTGTCCTTATGTAAGTATTTGTGTGTTATCTTGGAAGGATTTTTATTTTGCTTGCAGCATGGTCTTGAGGGTGGTGAGGTACATGTACATCCATCTGTATATGCTTCAACAATTTAATTTCAGGAGTATGAAGACAAATGGATTGGCTTTGAAGACAAGATCTGTTGGCTTAAGTAGAAGATTAGACCGTTGAGGACCTTCTTGGAAGATATTTGATTAATAAACTTCCGTTCTAGTTGTCATGTTACAATGTTCAACATGAGGGGGAGTGCTGGAGAGTTAAAATTTAAAAGGAGTTTGGCTACCCCTTTGTGTGTTGTTTGTAGTTTAAATGTTTGTTTAAAGTTATGGATTGAGGGTTTTAGCTATCTGTGCATAATAAGATGTCTATGAAAAACGCTGATCGAGGGGTGTAAGTTTTATTGATTGCACCATATCTCCTACGTATTGCATACTACTAATGCATCTTTTACTATCAAGAAAAAGCATGTTGATATCTAGTGCATAGATTTTCAACAATATAAGTATAGGTTTAACTTTAATACATCTGCTAATTGGATTATGAAACTGATTTGCAGATGATGGAATGGACAAGAAAAATAAAAACAAGGCAAGACCTGTTGGAGAATATCAAGCCATGAACACTTCAAAGGTGTGTCCTAATGCTATGCTTTCTGTTGGCACCCTCTTTTCCACATTTTTTTTAATAGCTCATATAAGATATACTTTTCCTGGAAAATATTCTTGAAGGCTTAGTTTCATCGTCAGGATCTTTTGCTAGTGAAGTTTTGACTTTGACTGTCTACCATCAGCTGATTGAATTTTCTCTTTCGTCCTTCTGTCATGCTCTGTTTTCCATCTTTCATTTCAATGGATGCCCTGTTTTTTATATCTTTCTTAGCAATTTGAGGATTAGACTATTAATAGATTTTATTCCATTTGGCCTTACAATTAACTGTTTTATTGGTATTGGCTCAGTGAAGTATCTGGGTGCAACTTTGTGTTGCAAATGATAACCAAAATTTATGCCAAAAAATTATCTAAGGTGGATGACAGGATATCTTGATAGAGTCTATTTGGTTTAGGAAAACTTTTTCTCGAAGCTGTCAACAGTGGGGACAAAGATTCGGTAGAGTAGAGATTTGACAGTGTCTTCTCTTTTATTGGTCATCTATTGAAATCTCATTTTCTTTTTAATTATCATGCTATTCTTTTGTTTTTGTCTTCGTTTCTGTATATTCCTAGGGCAACATCCAATTAGGAAGAGCACTTTTTATACTATTTTTTACCTCAATTCATTGATTAATGTTCTTTTTAGTATTGTTTATCAACCCAAACAGGTAAGATTAATGTGCAAAGATGATCACTAAGTTTATAACTACTTTTATGTGGCAGGGGGAAGTTGCTTTTCCAAGAAAAATTTTAGGAGTGTCAAAATTGAAGAATCCAAAGCATGAGTTTTTACAGTCAGGGTTGCTAAAAAAGAAAAATAAAACACCTGATGTATTTAAGGTAATTCTAGGTTTCACACTTCTGAAAATCCCATTTTGACTTTCATTTTTAATACATTTCTTTTATGACCTCTGCATTTTTGTTATGACATCAGATGAAGGAAAAAAAGAATCCTGATAGACCCATTCGAGAAAATTTTGTATGTGGAGCATGTGGCCAGGTACTGGGTTAACCCCTTAAATGTCTACCAAGCAAGACATGAGTTTTATTCATCAGACTGATTTAGTTTACTCCTGGTATCAGCAAGGACATATGAGGACTAACAAGAACTGCCCTAAATATGGAGAAGAGATCGAATCTATTTTAAAAGCTGTAGAACCTGAAATTCCAAAACCACCACCAAGACATATGTCTGAAGTGCCATCTTCACAGCAACTTGAATCCCCTTCTTTTAAGAAGTTGTTAAAGATGACTTCAGCTGAAACTCCTGAAAGTTCGGAGCAGTTGGGATCCAAGAAAGTTCTCCCTCTAAAACTCAAGTGTTCTTCTGAAAAGTCACTCGACAGATATATTTCTGACCCTGAAACAGGGGTAAAGCCTGCTGTTAAGATTAACAAAATCATATTATCAAACAAAATGAAATTAGAAGATGGGCAGCTTGAAACTCCAAAAAACATTCTGTCTGCTAAACCACCACAGGATGTGTCAGAGGCAGATCAACCTCGTAAGAAACTAATAATCAAACAGGGCAAGGCATTGAATAATGTAGAAGAAGTGCGGCATTCTGTTGGGTTTGGCGTGGATGAGAATTTTAAAAAGACTAAGAGGATGGTTGAACTTTCTGGGTTTGACTCATACCGGAAGCAGGATGTAAGATTATACGAAGATGAGATAGCAGCTCAGAGCAGAGTCAGTGAGGATAGAAGATTCTGGGAGAGGGAAGAGAAAAGAAGGAAAGACCGTTTAAAGGAAGAGAAAGTTAAGAGGATGTATGAAGAGGAAAGAATGGAGCAGCAGAGGCATATAGAATTTCTTAGGTATGAAGAGGCATTGGTGAATGGAAGAGAATGGGCAAAAGCTAAGAAAAAAAATAAAAAGAGAAAAGATGAGACAGATGACTATTTGGAAGAGATGGATGTTGGTGACTATGATCACAGGATGGAACACAGGAGTCGAGCTGTCAAGAAAAGACCTATTGCTGATTTAGGGCATTATTCAGCTGAGGCTGGTCCTTACACAAAGCGCCGCAAAGGGGGAGAGGTAACTTACTATATAATGAACTAATGTAAGGAAATTTTTGGATTGGATTATATTGTGAATGGTTTAGCTTAAACTTATGATTATTATCTTTTGATTCTTAGGTTGCTCTATCCAATATCTTGGAAAGCATCGTTGACAAGATGAGAGATAAAAGAGATATATCATATCTCTTTTTGAAACCAGTTTCAAAGAAAGAAGCTCCAGACTATTTGGACATTATTGACACCCCGATGGACCTCTCCACCATAAGAGACAAGGTTAGGAAAATGGAATACAGAAGCAAGAGAGAGTTTCGACGAGATGTGTGGCAGATCGCTGTTAATGCGCACAGGTACAATGATCTTATCAACCCTGGGATTCCTCCTCTTGCAGATCAACTTCTGCGTTTTTGTGATCATTTATTGCGGGAAAGCCAGGAATTACTTAATGAGGCTGAATCAGGAATTGAGCAGTGGAGCTGATGATTTTTTTTTTTTTGAGCCTGTTGTATATATAAACGAGCCGTATGTTATTTCTCAATTTGTAAAGTTTTCCATGTCATTAATAGCTTTCTTGATTAAAATGTGTATAGAAAAGGGGAAGAGCAATATGTTGTAGCAATAGTTTAGGGTTGGTCTTCCCATCTGTATGAACATGCTCATAAGTTAAAAAGGAAATATTAGCATTCGTTTTCGTGTTTTCTGGTCTTTTTCTCTTGTGGCCTGGCAATCCGCAGAAACATCAAACAGGGCATTGGAGGATTAGGATAAGGGGATGTATTGTGTTTCTCACACCAGTGCATCAGATCAACGGCGTTTTGAGGCCTCGATAGAAGGTGAATTTTGTTTTACCTTATTTGCTGCGACCTCACTGGCACATAGTAAATGGTTCTCTTTGTTAATGGCTTGACCTTTTCGGATGTATTGTTATACCATATAAATTGCTTCAATCACTTAGATTGGTGGTGGTATTTTACTGCAGAAATATTAAATTATTTTAAATTTTTGTGTATGTGTAGTCGCTTAAAATTGCTTTTATGCTAGGAAAAATATGAGCATAAATATTTATAATTCCTATTAATTTTTGGGACAAGTGGTTAAATTATATAATACATTGTTTGGGTGCGGGATTTGCCTGCGAAGTACGATTTTGCTTCGGTTTGAATGAATGGGTTTGGTGTGATCAAAGGCGCCTTTGTTGTACAAAAAAATTGTACAAGGTAGAAAATAAAATAAAATAATACAAACGATGAATAAATATTTAAGATTTTATATAATTTTTTAAGGTTCAATTAAAATTCTCAAGTAGGTCCATGGTGAGATTGATACTCACAATTTACTATTTTTTTATTTTATACTTTACACAAAATAATAAATTTTGTCGCCTTTAAATAAATTTGTCTTTAATAATTTCGATTCCAATGCCCTAATTCATCATCTTCTCATCTTCAACTCTTAAAATAACTTCACAATTGTATCCAAAATGTCAAAAAACAGTGAGATATCAAGTTTCTTCTCGATTTGAAGTCAGAAAGGTCTTCAACTTATTTTCGGAGTAATAATTGACTGAACTGGACCGTTTCAGGTTAGTTTAAAACAAATATATGGTGGAGCTGGTTGGATGGCACACACAAGCTTGCTTTTCTCGCTGGGTGGTGCATGGTACGTCAGTTCCAATCCGGAACATAATCTAGATCAAAATCAGGGAGATGTACTACTTAGTCATTACTACCAACCCAATTCTATCTTCATAAATTTATCAAGAGACTTTACGAAGTTTTGTTATAGTATCCATAATTGTTTCTGGTTCAGGTGAACAACCCGACAAATAGACATCTATTTCCGATTGAATCCTCTTCTCTTGTTTGTTCATAAATGCTCTAATAAAGATTAATAAAGCTATAGTTGACAAGGTTAGGGATAGAAAAAAAAGAAGATTGATCCATCATCTGACCGGTGTGATATTTCATTGGCCGCATACCTAAATAGGAGTCAAATGGAAAAAGGGATAAGTTCGAAACAAAGTGTTTTCTTTTTGGAATGGGCTTGAGGCAAGAATCCCATATTGATCCGAATCAGCCCATATGCTCTCATTTTTAATAAGATTCTAGCTAGAAGCATACATGTAATATAATGTTTCTCCGTGGGTATCCAGTAACCATGTATGGAGAGGTATAATTGGTAATATGACAGCATAAGAAATAAGAAAGCCAATATATAATATTATTTCTAATGCTAGGGGATATGATTCAACTAAAGAATAACAACCTTAATCTTATATTTCACCAATTCTTTTATATTTATTCTTATAAAGAGCGGGTTGCAGACGCAATCTACCTTCACGGTCAGTTCATTGGACATCTCTTCATGGTCACGGGCGAGCGGGCTTGCGAATACGATTTGCGATAAAAGGCCCAACGGACCCACATAGGCAGGTGGTACAGCGGCAGTGGCTCCGACAATGGTGTCTTTGGTGGCTAAGGCTGGCGGCAACGGCATCTTCAGTGGGCGGCGATCGCCCAAATCGGTGGATCTAGGATTGATGAATCCTTCAGCAATGATTCCTTGGCTGGAAGTGGATGTGGATGGTGGCAGCAAGGCCGGAGAGTTTCGACGGAACTGACTATGACTGTCATCTTTTTTTTTGCGACGATAGCGGCTTCTTCAATGAGAGCCAATTTTAGTTTGTAGCCAACAACAAGGGTAATCGATTGGAGGCATCTTCTTGTCTTGAGGTGGCTCCGGTCGGTCAGGAAGATGGTCAATTGCTGTTACTGCACTTTTTTGGCGGGCTTTTTTTAGGCGATTTTTTGATGACCGGTGGCTCTTCCAGTAATGGATCTCGACTTGGGTTTGTCAACAGTGTTGAGGATAGTTCAGTGGTTTGTTGAAGGTGTTGAGAAGAGTCTGGTGGCAGCCTGGTGTGATGGGGGTTTGCAAGTTGGCAGCTTTTTATTCTTTCCTTGCTCCGATCAGCAACTTTTCTCCTCTGTTTTCTCCTTCGGCCAGCGGCGGGACTCCACCCAAAACAAAAGGTTGCTTTGTTGGCTTCACTTTGGACACCAAGGTTGGGTTGTGAACGGGCAGCGTTGGTAGGAAAGCTGCCACAAAATCAACTCTCTGAGGTTGTTTTTAACACCCATTTTCTCCTTTGCTTTTAACTCATCTTTCGTGTAGATTTTTTACGGCAAAACGGTGATGAACAACTTGAATCAAAGATAATCTCTAACTTCACTCGAAGATAATCTCTAACAATGATGCTGATCGGCAAGTGGTATCACGTGGGTGGATGAGAGTCTTTGTCATTGATTGAGAGTCTGTGCAACTCCTCAAAAGCTCTCCAAGAGTGGTCCTCCTTTCCTTGGTGGGTAGCAACAATGAATTGGGGGGTCACCGAAAAGGTTCTCTAGCAAGGGGCTCTTCTCTTTTCTTCTTCCTTCGTGTTCTTTTTTCTTTCAATGTACAAACTCTCTTTTTTCTTCACGTTAATATGGTGCTTTTATAACTCTTAGAACCTCAGTTCTGATTATGGCCATTAAATCCTCACCAACGTAACCTTTTTTGGTTCCTCATTTTAAGCCCCCAAAATCCTCACCAACCCTTCTTATCTTCTCATTCTTATCTTATTTCTTAGATTTTAGAACCACCGTGAACTTTTTTCGATGATTAGTTATGAAGGTATGGGCTCGACAGGGGTACGATCACTTGAGTTCAAATAGTTGGTGTGGACGAAGATACATTTAATCCTCTCTTATCCATAATAAAGGCCGAGATTGGCGGAGCCCTTTTACCACTCATTCCTTGCATCTCCTCCCTCTCGCCTTTTCCTTCAAAAAAAGTCGTCTCCAAAATTTGCATCTCTTCGCCATCAAAGATGGTCTTGGAACCGCCTATTTTCTCGACCCTTCTCTCCTTTCTGCCCTCTCCTTCATAACTCGCCCCATCTTACACTCAGCACCCGTTAATTCCATGGGATCCCTTCATCTCTCAATTACCTTCACTAGGATCGCCCTAATCTCCTCCATGAGATTATATTCCTTGGGGTCGTATTATCATGCCAAGCGTGAAGAAGCACTTGAGCCCTTTGGTCTCCCAACGATCTCTCAATTACCTTCACCAGGACCGCCCTAATATGCTCCATCAGATTATATTCCCTGGGTCGTATTATCATGCCAAGCGTGAAGAAGCTCTTGGGCCCTTTGAGCCCCCAACTAAGCTCTGATATTATTGTTGGGCTTTTCGGGCCCTTAAAAAGGACTTGCAATAGGTGTCACGGGTTCTCATTAGCTTATATACAAATCACTAAGATCATCAACGACCGATGTGGGATAAACCTAACAACTCTCCATCACACATTGAGCATCCCCAAAACTATCATCATCTAACAAACTCCCTTTTAAACAGGCAGTACCCACCTGGCAAACTCCCCTCCCCTCAAATAACTCCCTTTAAAGTGGATAGTACCCACCCAACAACCCTTCAAATAACTCCCTTTAAAACAAACAATACCCACCCAGCAACCCCTCAAATAACTCCCTTTAAAGCAGAAAGTACCCACCTAGCAGCAACCCCCCAAATAATCACATAATTCTCATTAAAGCATATAGTACCCACCTAGCAACCACCACCCAACAACCCCCTCAAATAACTCCCTTTAAAGCAGACAGTACCCACCTAGCAACAACCCCCCAAATAATCAAATAATTCCCTTTAAAGCAGACAGTACCCACCTAGCAACCACCTGGTAAACTCCCCAGCACCCACCTGGCAAACTCCCCTCCCCTCAAATCATCTAGCACCCACCTAGCAAACTCCCCTCCCCTCAAATCATGAGGTGGAACCCATAAATAAAACTCCGACAATCGGCGTAGGCAAACACCCCTCTCCTCAAATCATGAGGTGACCATAAAGAAAACTTCGACAATCAGCGTAGGCAAACACCCCTCCCCTTAAATCATGAGGTGGAAACTATGAAGAAAACTTCGACAATCGGCGTGGCAAACACTAAATTTTTCAAAATTGTAATATGTCTCTGATACCACTTATTATGCCCTTTAGGCCCCTGACCAAGCTCTTATATCACTGTTAGGCCCTTTGAGCCCCCAAAAGGGATTTACAATAGGTGTCACATGTCTTTCTCAATCTAAAAGTTAACTCAAGAAATAATTTTTCCCATTAGACTATACACAAATCACCAAAATCATCTACGACCGATGTTAGATAAACCAAATAGAAGCCCTATTAGTTTTCACATTGGTAGTGGCATTCATATCATTTCTTTCCCAGTTATGCGTTATGTTCATTTCACGTCTTCCTCTGCCTATTTGCTATGATCCTGTTTTCAATTTGGGCTATTTGTCTTGATATATTGTTACATTTTATGGTTTGGATGATCATTAGTATAAGTAATGAGTATTCAGAAGGTTGAATATTCATTTCAGGCATATCTAGAGTATGCTACTTTTATTTAGAAGTTTGAACATTCATTTTAGGCATATCTTGAGCATGCCACCTTTTGTCAATCCGATTATTTGTTGGATTTATGCTAATCATGTTTTAAAGTGATTGGTGACTTATAATAGGGTAATGAGAAAGCCTTATTCTTTATATTAGCTTTTGGAATAAGAAATGCATGTGAAACTAGTTTTTTTTTGTTGCCTCGGTTTATCCTAGATTTTAACTGGATTGTGGGGGCCAATTAGGAGGCCCGTGAAACCTATTGAAGTCCCTAACAGTGGTATCAGTTATTTTTTGTGTTGCCTCAATTTATCCCGAATTATAATCTTTCGAAATTTCACTATAATATGTAGATCTATAGGACAATTATTAAGTTTATCACATATCATATTTGGAGTTGACTGATGATTTATATATTGTTTAATAAAAAAATCTTATTTTTTAAACTAATTTTTAGATTTACAAGAAACTTGTGAAATATGTTGCAAATCCCTTTTAGGGGCCCATTGGGCCTAATATTATTAAGTGATCCTGGAAGATGCTGCACTTGAAAAAAACAATAATTTTGCACCGATAAATGTATGAAGTGGGCATTTGATCAATGTAATGACAACAGAGCAACACGTCACCTTAAAATTGCGGCACTCAAAATTTGTGAGCTCTCTTATTGTTTTCTTTTCAAGCTGTTGGTTTTTGGAAGTTCTGTGCCTAATATCTCACTTATTTGCAGACCCCAAGGGTGTGAAGAATGATGAAGCCACAAAGGACTATTTTTGCTTTTGATTGCCCGGACAACCGGTCACGTTTGCTCTCTCGTCTGGTTGTTGGTGCTCTCAGTTGCCTTAAAGCATTATCACTATTGTGCTATAGTTTCATCTCAATTTACTTTTGCCATAGTTTCTTCTAATTAAAATAATGATGAAATGAATATATATGTTTTTCCAATATTTTTTTTTTGTGTTTTATTCTTGATTAATTTAACTTCAGACGTAATTTATATACATATTCATCTTTCATACATATTTTGAGGCTTGGCTGGCAGGCTAAATATTGATAAGTTGGATTACTAGCCAATCACGATATGATAATTAAAGGACGTCTCCTTTGCAAGGAATAGGTTGTAGCCCATTGCCGCCCACAATTGCAACTCCTCGCCATCGGGAACGCCATGAAAACGGCCAATTCTCTGTGACCGCCGACAACAAAGACACCCTTCTCGTTCAAATGAATATCATACAAGTATGATCTCCCCAAACCATTCATTTTTACTGCAAATTTTCTTATGACAAACTATTTAGTTTTCTATTCAAGAAATGGTAATGGTATTTTATTTTTTCAAATTAGAAGTGAATATTAGCTGCCTTGTAACTACCCATCTGTCCCTAGTCATATGCGAAGTATTATAATATAAAATTAAATATCTCGTAAATTAATTTTTTTATTAATTTACCAATATTATGAATAAACCCATGACGTAAAATTTTTTAAACCATACAAATTAAATCCATACTCAAAAAATTAGTTACATTTCAAATTTTAATTCATGTCATAAAATAAAATATAATATAACCAATACTTGGAATAATCTAAAATCCAAGAAACGAACTGAAATCTCAGTGTCACATAAATAACCTAAAACTATAATAACAAATAAAACTAATAATAGTCTAATAAAAGTGTCCTCCAATCCTTTAATTATCCTGATTCTAACCATCCTTCCAAGCTCACGCCTAGGGACGCAATTTCATATTAGTAATAAAATTATAAAGTTATATAATTATAATAAACAAGTTAATATATTCTACAACATCATTAATTGAATCTTTTAGTAATTATAAACTTATGTCGAGTTTTTATTATGCCATAAAAGGTGGCCACCCCATCTAACTACAATCTCATGTATGCGTATATATACTACGTGACCCAATACCTAAAGTTATCAATATTTATCATTAAATCACTATTTCGGTATCACAAATGCAAAGGGGTAGATATTTAATCTTTGAAAACTTTTAAGGGTGCGGCCCGTGTTGGACTGAGTTAACTTTTTGACCCCGATTGTGCTCAGTCCATAATGGTCTAACGTGGGTTCAGGCCGATCAAGGTTAACAAATAGAAATATATAGTATTTCGAGTAAGTATATGGACCTAAAATTCTTATGAACTACCCACAACTACAACACATGATCCTAATATTAATAAAATAATAAAATTATACACATGTATAATTTTATATTAGCAAAAATACATACAATGAAATAACTTTATAAAATAATGATTAAAATTCGACAAAATAAACATGCAACACACAAAATATTAAACTTTAAATTTATAATATTTACAACAAGTTCGGTGAGATAATTAATTATTCATGTGATACAATCAATTAAATTAAACTTTACCATTTAAATTAATTATTTAAATCATAATCACCCTTAGCCAACGATAAAATGATTATTAACTTACTAGCATGTATTTAATTACTAATATTAGTTTATTTTTATTGATGTATTAATTATTTAACTAAAGAAATCATATTAAGATTACCGTCCTAGAAATTTAGGTTACCATTTAAACTTTTAATTAATATCACATTTTTATTCCTATTAAAGAAATAACGGTTACTATTTTGTTAATAATATCTTTGATATTTATTAATAAGAATTTATTAACTTTTCACTAATTCTAATTAATTATCCTAAGAAGTTAGATCGTTGCATCCAATTATTTGATATATCTTGTATTAAAATTTAACATATCACTTGAAGATAATTTTAAATTACTTAACTCGAAAAAGATTTAAACTTTATTTATTCTAAGCATGCTATTATATTTCAATACTTGCAATTATTATAATATTTTATTCTAATAATCCATGTTTTAATTTACCAATACAACCACATACAGTTCACTTTATATTTTATTAGTGACATCATAAATATAAATGATTATAAATATTGAACGATAATTTAATACTAATCTCATTTTAACAGGTAAAATATTCATAAAATAGTTATAATATGCTCATACAAATGAATTATTAACATTTTAATTAACCCAACAATGATTAATTTTAATTATAATTTGATTAATAATTAATAACAAATGATCACATACGCGTATTAACTTACTAAAATATAAAGACGTCATCCTTATTACTTTAATTAATTATAACTAATTAATTAATAGATTACAATGTCATTCATTAATTAATAAACATAACCATTAACAAACACATATAGATCATAATTAACGCTAATATTTATTAACATTATCTAATATAATTAATGTACATATCTCAAATGAAAATACAATATACTTATTTAACATTTTATGAATAATTATTTATTAATAATTATCCCACATGATCATAATTTATTTAATATTATACGAATAATTTATTAATATCCCGCGTGATCATGAATTTGAAAGACAACCATATAAATAAATCAACAACACTAACAATAAAAATAACAAAAATAATTTAGTTATCTATATATAATATAAAGCATGCTTTCATCCATAAATATAAGATAATAATCATATGATCAACTATTAATAACATTATCACTTTATTTAATTTAAGTCAATTTAAATTCGTTATGAATTAATTAATATTTAATCACTCATTAATTAAACCCCAAATTAAAAAAGCACTAACAATATAGATGCATACAAGAAGAAGATAAGAAATGTACCTATATGTAGGGGTGTAAACCCGCCGAGCCGAACCGAGAAGGGATGTTTTTGAATTTAGCTTAATTTTTAGCAAATATGTTTGAGTGCTTGATGAGCTTTAATGTATTATGGGTCAAGCTAAGCTCATCCAAAATTCATAGTGTTTGAAATTAGCTCATGTTTGACTAGCTATATTTTTTAGCTTGAGCCGAGCAAAAGTTTATGCTTGGCTCGTGCTCGACTTATATATGATCAAAAATTTCTCTCTATTATTATATAAGTTCAATGTGACTTTAATAGAATTGACGAGCGGAGTATTTTTTTGAGTTTTATTATATCGAGCTCCAATTTCAAGCCAAGCCGAGTCGAACACGCTCAAGCTCTGTTCGTTGCTCAACGAGCTATCCATTTTGAGCCGAATATTTTTTTCGAGTATAAAATTAACTACCACGAGTTCAAGCAAAATCGAGCCGAACGTAAAAAGCTTGAGAGCTAGCTTTGCTTGTTTACACCCCTACCTATATGTCAGAGGCTCCCAATAAGGAAAAGACGATACTAGAGAGGAAAAAATGTTGAAAAATATACACTCGCGGAATCAACCTAAAGAAAATATTTTCCTTCAAGCTACTTGATTAATTTCTTAAACTTCTTTAAAACTCTCCTTTGGTAAGCCACACGTGTTCAAAAACTATCGATAATATGTTTTATTTAATATGAACAGAATTTCCTTTATATAGAATAATATGTGTAGAATTCAAGAAATCATTATATTAAACTTTTATACAAAAGAACATAATCACAAATAAATATATAAAACATCAACAATTAGTGTGATAGCAAAAGAGTCAAAAGCTAACTATTGAACTTTTTTCAATGCGAATGAGCAATAAAAAACTGACAAAAAGGAAAGCATACCATATAGGAAGATAAACAAGCATTAGATATTAAATCACACTTAGAGCTCCCAATCCAAAAAATCTTCCCCATCCAACAACATGAGAAAATAAAATCTTCCCCTTATTTTGAACTCTCAATCAAAACTCTACCCTTACACACCATGTAAGCCTATTCAAGAGACCCTAGCCGCTACCATCTCAAGGCCAACAAGTTTGATTTGAAGGGGGAAAATTAAATTTTTTTTTTTAAAAACAATAAATAAAATGTATTTAAAACAATCCATATGACATTGATTTCTAAAAATTAATTTAATTAAATAATATTTAAGATTCTTACTAAGATTTACAATACCCTAAATAAAATAATTAATTATTTTTTGGTTTTACAATCTTCCAAACTCAAAAATTTTTATCCTCGTAAATATATTATTAGGGTTATAAGGAGAAAATTACTCATTCGTCTAACTTTTCCTTATACTATCTTAAACATTCCTTCCATAATGCGTTGATATACTTATAACTAGCTTTACAGAAGTTAGTTTCAATATCATCACATTTTCCTATAAAATTTCATTACAGAAAATCACAATTTATAATTTTCTTTCTACTTTTACTTTGAGTTGGTTGATCACATGAGTTATTTTGATCCACTTTTTCACTACTTCTACAACTTAAAGCCAAATTGTTCGAGGTCACTTCAAAAGCTAATTCTCTATTACATTTGAATAGTTATTTGAAATGACTCTACACGTCTTATGCTTTATTGGTATCTATACTTCCAATAAACCTAAGATTGCCACATAACATACTACAATTCATTATTACATTTTTTTCGATCTAAGCATTGTTATTCATATGCATAGTTAAAATTGGGCACACTATCCTATAACACTGTCATCCATACAAGTGTCTCATACGACCTATACTATTTATATAACACTCCCGATTGTAAAAGCGTTTCATATACGCTCATTGGTTAAGTGTCACGTACACATAATGTGACACATAAGTGACAACACCGTCCTGTACCGATATTTATGTCTTAACACACTTTTAGAATGTCTTCTAAATTAATAGAAGCTTTTGACTATGCTAAACATATGTCTCCATAAATCAATTACTAACAAGATACCTCGAGGTCTCATATCCTTCTAAAGATTCCCTTTTAATTTGTCCTTCGACTTACAACTTATTCCAAATCTAAAAGTTGCCACCTTAATCCCCACTAGGGAAATTTTTAATTGTCAACTCTTCAAAACAACCCCTCACTGTTAATAACAGTATCGACATTACTTTATCTTTTTCTTCTTCCTTTTATTACCTTTATTTTATGTTTTGGCAATAAAAGGTACATAATTATGCATAATGTATGATATAAAGCATCCTATTAACTTCTTACACATTATTTTTTTAATTATTTAACAATTATCCAAAATTTTGTATCATCTAGAGATCATTATTTTTTGGTGTCAAAGAATTTATTCATACACTGAATCAACAAATTTTTTTTCTACTAAGAAATATCTTGAACTACTTAATATCATTGTTACACTAACCTCCTAACCTAATACTTTTAACTTTTTTCCTAGTTCAATCTTGTCTTTGCCATTTATATCTTTCAAACCTTGAACAATCTCTAAGTTTTTAGGGCACCATTATATCCACAACAAGTGAAATGATGCCCCTCTAATCCCTACACCTATAGGAAGTTATCGAAAGTTGTCTTTTAATATTTACTCGCATTGTTTACGTTCACCGTAACTCATTTTGTACACACCAATATATACTTATCATTTAAAATAATAAAAATTAATTCCATAAAAGAATGATCAATGCTTATATAAAAAAAATTTACCCTTAAGACAATAAACTCTTAAACTTTTAACAAGTTAAAAGTTGATTTGCACGGTTCTGTAAGAAACACGGTTGTATTGCCATTTGTAACAATTTTTCGAGTCATGAGCCAAATGTTACAATATAAAATTCTCTCATAAATTATTTTTTTATTAACTTATCAACATTGTAAATAAACCCATGATGTTAAATTCTTTTAAAAATGTCAATTAAATTCATACCCAAAAAATTAGTTAAAATTCAAATTTTAAGCCATGTCATGAAATAAAATATAAAATAACCAATGTTCGAAATCAACTAAGACCAACGAAATAAACTTAAATCCCACTACCATGCAAAAACACCAAAATAATAATAATTAGAGTAAAAAAAATCCCAGGCTCTAATATCATTTGTAATAATCCGGCTAAAAATATAAATTAATAGGCTAAATTATTTCTTCAAAATGATTAATCAAATTAAAAAACCATAATAGATTTTTACTTGTAAACATAATCTTATTCCATTATGTATTAAATATAAAACTAAATTAATAGTTCTTGTAATCTACCCAACTTAGTTTATAAATTTTGTGCATATGTACATCATGTGTCTTAGCGATTCACTATACTTATACGCAGGCTTAGCCACGTGTTAATTAAGTCCATGTAATCTTTCTACGAAGGGGAAGACGGAAAGGAGGGCGGTGACTGTCTATCAAGCTCGTAGAGAAGTTGGAACTTTATAGGCAACTGCAATTATCAATGTTCCATTCAATTTATCAATTTCCAACAAAATTTCCCATCCTATAAAGAATCCATCTTCAGTCTTAACCAAAAGCCCGATAATGTGAGACGTTCATATGCTCACCCAGCCTTGAATCAAAAGAACCAATATCTGGCTGAACTCAAAGCAACCAATATCTGGCTGATTTTTCAGTTTTTACCTAATTATGCTCTTCATGGCTATGCTATAGAGCGAAAACACCTTAACAAGTGGTCCATCAAAAGTATGTTAGCATGTTAAATTCACTCCGAAAACTATAAATTAATGATAGAAAGATTAAAACAAACAAGAATTAGTAGAGAAATTTTAAGAATAATCTCCCATGGTCCCCTGATTTCGTAAATATTCCTACAGCACATTACGATTTTCACGTGCATATAGAACAGTTTCTCTGTAATATAGACAATGTTCATGTTCTTCAACATTGATAACATATGAAAATTAGGTATAGCCGCAAACAATATTTTCATAAGCAATAAAAATTCCAATTAGAAAAGTACAATTTGCATTCTCATTAAATATAACTATTTGATCAAGGTCCTGAACTACAAAACGGGTGGGACATCATTTGCGGCTACAATAATGAAATCACCAACACCAAAACTATTACATCAAACCTACCGGCAGTATTTGTCGCACCAGGTTTACCAACAAACAAAACAAGGAAACGAATTCCATTGCAAAAAGCAAGATGAAAAGAACTCTTGCAACATGAACTTAGCAAATACTAGCCAGAAAACCGCTATTGTAGCTGCCATAAAGTGGAGCAAATGTTTAAAGAATCCCCGTCATTCAAAAAGACGGAAAAAATATGCTAGTTAGCTAGTGGTAAAGGAGTAACCTGAACGTATACGTCTGACATATAAAAACAACTCCAATATAACATACTAATATTGACCACAAAACCCTCATAGATCCTCAGCTAAGTGGCGCGATACCATGTGTGCTGCTACAAAAACATGTTGGCCCATAAAAGGCCTGAGTAGACTTGACATTGGCAGCATAATGACGTTGACACACAAAACTGACTTTTTCAGACACCACAACTATGGCTGACGATGACAACTCTGGACCTTTGCCAATCACCCAAAAGGGTTTAGTACTCACTGGAACAGGACACAATGACCAAATTAATTGATACCGCACTAGTATATGCAGAAAACAAGTTTTGCAGAAACGCAAAAAAGGGGGCATTAGATTCATTTCAAAATTACTGTGTCTACAAAAGAAAGATGCTACCAAAAACATACAATCCACGTAACAAAAGCTTATATGAACAAAACAAATCTCAGGACAAACCTGCTCTTCCCCTTCAGATGTCTGCTCCTGAGGCTTGTTCAACTCATCAGGCTTATCAGCACCACAGTTATGTCTGTTACACTTAACCCTAAAAGGGTAATTTATGTTGCTGCACTTCTCACACTTCCAACTTCCTTCAGGCATTTTTGAATCTAAAATTGATTAAAATTCAGGATGAACCTGTTTAAAATCTTTTAAACTGTAGCTACTCTTTTTTTAAAATGATAATTAAAAAACATCAACAATCAATAATCAAAAAAAATTTTGCTAGTCTAATGTTTTAAAAATGGCAAGCCTCCTTCAAATATGTTGTCCCAACTACGTGATAAAGCCCATTTCACTAAACGAATAGAACATTCTTCCTCCCAAATATTTAAGTCAAAATATGAGAATGTAAAAGCTCAAAAAATTCAATTACAATACTTACTTGCATCCTTTCCATTCTCTGATTTTGGACCCTGTATCAGCATAAAAAATCATTTCATTATTTAATAGATTCAAATTAGTCATATGCAGCCAGTAAAATGAGCACAAACTTACATACTGTAAAATTTGCTTTGTTCATTTAATAAACACATACTATATTCAATACATATATGCACCTTGTAAACCCACAAAGACTGAAATAATGCAATAGAATAAAAATACTGATAGAAACAAATGAGTGAGTGATATGCATAGATTTTGTATTAGTTGTAAGGGTTGAAATTAAAGTAGTATGGTTAGAAAATATGGAAAAAAATAGGCGATGATTGATGATTTGTATAAATGGGATCGTCATGTACTTGGTTAACAATGGAATGAATTGGTAAGTTCCCTAACCCCTCTCTTCCCCTTTCCCTCTCTCCCTGTTCCCTATCTCTCTGTTCGTCTCCTTTTCTTCCTCCTACAAAAATCATCAACTCTATTTCTCTCATCCTCTACTGCTTTCCCACTCCTCTGCATCTCAGCCCCTGTTCTATCCCCTTCTCTTCTATCTTCTCCTCTGATTCTTCTCCTTGTCTATCCTCTAACAATCTCAATTCTTCAATCTCTTCTCCAAATTCTCTATTCCAAAGCAGGACCGTATCAAATTGGTATCAGAGCCTAACGATCTACAATGAACACTGCAAAACTCCATCTGATTCAGGTTCTAATCCTACTTTCCTTCTTCCTTGTCTTCCTCTGTTCCTCTGTTCCTTCATCCTCTGTTTCATTCCAGCTACGTCACTTCCCTTGTTATGATTCGATTTCTCACCCTCGCATCCTCATCTCATTCCTACTCCCAAAATCTGTAACATTCTTTGTTGATTCTTTCCTGCTCCTTTCTTTCTTCTCCCCTATTACCTCAAATGTCTCTAGTCTTACTTGATTCTTCAATTCTCCCTTTCCTTCTTTTGCCCCATCTTCAATCACTCAAATTGTAATCAATTATCCACTTTTCTCCTTTTATTCTTCAAATTCTTTTATCTCTCCTTTATATGTTGGTTGTTAATTGTTAGAGTTATCTCAATTTGATATGCTTGTATTCAGAAAAAAAAAAAAGATTGTGCGTTAGTAGATTTAGATTGACTTTTGATCTTGAGTGTTTCATGGTGTTTGATGATCAATACCATAGGAGCTCTGCTAACAACAATAGATGTTGCAAATGATGTTATGAATTTGGTTCGTCACCATTCTGGTCGTTGGAACATGCTCTCACATTTTCAAGCTTCTTGCAGTGGATAGTGGGAGTTGTGAACTTTATAATGCAGTTGTGATGTTTGAAAAAATGAAAGTTAGATCGCGAGTGTTTCATGGTTTTTGGATGCTACCATAGCAGTTTTGCACATGTACAGAGCATCGCCATCACCATAATTCTTTTTTCATGGAGCAATCATAGATACTTTTTTAAGATCTCAAGACTTCATCAAATCTAGAGCTCTACTACATGCACTATTGATCAATTTTTGAAGTTTTCCCATGATTTCTTGATGAAAGGCTTGTTCAGATGATGTTATCATTATTGTCGCCATAATTTTGTTGCTCGGGCATTGAATTGAAATGAATAGGAGTTGAGTTGCTTATCCAATGGATCATTTATGCTCATCGAAGCATTATGCTGAGATTTTACAAGCCCATATAAACCAGTTGGCGGCTGCATTGGATCAGTGTTTGGATTGACTAAATAGTCACGGTCTTCGACATGATTTTTGTTCACCTAAGTTGCTTGATTTCAGAGTGCAAGAGAGCTTCATCGATGTTGTTTACCTATAAGTATGCAATCTACATGTTTGATGAAAGATTTAACTGCAAGAGATTTTGGAAGATGCTCCAATTGTTGTTTGGGATCCACGGGAAATTTCTTTTGGTGTGCACTTGTGTTAAGTTTACAAGATATGTGGTGTGAAGAATGGGTTACTTGCAGTTCATAAACCATTTCCAATTGCCAAATCAGCATGCAACTGTTGGAAGCAGCAAAGTGCAACAGAGCCAATCTAAATGCTCCATGGTGTCTTGTTCTCTTTTGGTGTTAGTAGCTATACTAAGGTCTTATATTTCATTGTAATTAGCATTCCTTTTCTTGAGGACAAGAAAATTTTCAAGGGGGAAGAAATGATATGCATAGATTTTGTATTAGTTGTAAGGGTTGAAATTAAAGTAGTATGGTTAGAAAATATGGAAAAAATAGGGGATGATTGATGATTTGTATAAATGAGATGGTCATGTACTTGGTTAACAATGGAATGACTTGGTAAGTTCCCTAACTCCTCTCTTCCCCTTTCGTCTCCTTTTCTTCCTCCTACAAGAATCATGAACTCTGTTTCTCTCATCCTCTACTGCTTTCCCACTCCTCTGCATCTCATCCCCTGTTCTATCCCCTTCTCTTCTATCTTCTCCTCTGATTCTTCTCCTTGTCTATCCTTCAACAATCTCAATTCTTCAATCTCTTCTCCAAATTCTCTATTTCAAAGCAAGACCATATCAAATTAATGATACAGTTGTAAAGGGGAACTAGTATAAAAGGCTGATATTGTATGTCAAAACAACAATGGAATAAAAATGTAAGTTTTCCAATTCTCCTTCCCCAATTCTCCTTTGGTCCCTACGTCTCCTCACCCTCCTCCGCTTCTCAATCCCTCTGCTTCCCCATCCTTTGTTATGTTCTCTCCTCAACTTCATCTGCTAATCTTGAATTCCCATTCCCTCATCCCAATCTCTATTCAGCAACTTGTAACTAAGTGCTGAAATGATGAATTCTCATAAGGAGAAGCTCTGGATTGATTCCCAAACCTGAGGAATGCAACAGTGAGAGAGCCAGACAAATGAGTCTTTTCCAATAAGAAGATCAAGAAACAACTTGCCACTCACTGTTTCCACAAAAAGTCAAATAGAAGCAAACATGCCCGGTAAGGATGGGTTCGAATATTCGATATTTGTAAACCCAATCCATATCCAGACCACTTTCGGATCGGATATGAGTTAGGACCATTTGGATATATAATATATCTGAAAGTATTCAGATTAGACACAGAATTAGGGTGATCAAATCCGTATCTAATCCGACTAGGTGATATGTAACAGACATGGAAGCATATCAGTTTCTCCTCCCTAAATATTTAAATGTTTAAACTCTTGTCATTGTCCTTTGTAAATCAGATCCCTATAAAATAGAGAACAGTTGTACCTAGCTTGCAATTATAAAAGAATAGACAATGGTCGGTCAATGCATTGATTCACCTCTTGTTTTCCTCATTATTGTGTTTTGTCTACATGTTACAATATTACTCAACACATTTTTTATCTGATTGATTCAGATACAGATTTGATACGGGTTTAATGGATTTGGATTGGATAAAGATATGGTAGATAAAATGGTTGTAATGTTTAGATTCGGATCAGATATGGGATATATATAGCCATATCCAATCCATGTCTAATCGGAACCCATCCCTACATGCCCAATATCTCATTTTCATACAAAAATTAAAGGACAGAAGCTGAAGGTAAGGTGCAATGTTTGAAATATCATTAAATCAACTGAAATGCAGTCGAAATTCACTACATCTTCGCAGGATATTTTGTTTACGTTGCCGCTTAGCATATATAAAAAACTTAATTATCTGATATTTATCAGAATAAATTATATCATCATATGTAAAATGTGTATATAAAACTCAACAGCTTATACAACAATTAATTGCAGAACTGACTTAGAGAATTATCGCAAACCTGGCTTCCAGGCTTTGGAGTACTGCACTTTCTCATATTACAAACCATTCTGAATGAAAAATTGTTGTTCCCACATTTTGGACAAACCCAGTCACTATCACGACCACTGTCTATCATGAAGGAGGCAATGCATCAGCCCAGCAATATGGTAAAAAAAGGGAAGGGGAAGTGCAAGAGTTGCCGGATAAAAAATAAAAAAAATACTCAAGGTATTAATCTAGTACCAGTTGGTTTCTTCTGAAAATTTTCATCTAAAAGTGCTCCTGGTCTGGCTCCCTGTAGAACATAATTTAAATTAGTTCCACATATATCACTTTCTGATATATGCATGTAAATCAAACAAGGAAGACAGCTAAGATAGTCATTTACCATGGCAGGATGACCCATTGGCAAGCCTAGTCCGTATCTATCCATTAAAGGAGGCATTGCATACATCCCACCTAAAGGCAACAACAAAAAGCACATATTCTCAACGGTATTAATCATCATATGAAACTGATAGCACTTTTACAAATTAAAATGTCAGTAAGGAATTAAAACCTGTCCCGTATGGTCCACCTGAATACGGCGATGGACCGGAAAAAGGCAAAGGTCCATAGGGGCTGCCCATGGAAAAGCGGTTACTGTAGTCATAACGATATCCAGATCCACCAGAAAATGGCAGATCATACGGTGGTGGCATGGCTGAACCATTAAAAACAGAAGAACCATATGGTGGTGCACCAAGATATAGCGGAGAAGGTGCGCCAAAACCCGGTCCAACAGATGAAGAGTAAGCTGGAGGAACTTGTATAGGCTTCAAAGAAGGCTTCTAAAATTTTTGAGGCCAATCAAATGCAATCACAAGTATGAAAACTACTACAGTGCAAAAGTTATCAACAGCATTTATCCCAATAAAAATGATTATGTAGTACAACGCAACAGGAGAATATCACAATCTCACAGAACAACACTGGTCACGTATAACCTAGGGCAAAAAAACACATCACCCCTAAGCTATCACATTAACAGCAGACAAGGTAAAAGAGGTTACTCACTGAGTTATGATCGGCGGGTCTCGACTGAGTGCAATTGTGCATGTTACAAGTAGTTCTGAACGCGAAATTGAGATTACCACAGCTGGGACACCTCCAATCATCCTCCCTGCGGTTACCTGCAAACACAAGAATCATCAAACAAAAATGTAAATCAACAAACACCCTTTTTCAAAATGATTTCCAAAAACTTCAAACCTTTAAAATTACAGATCCCTTTAGCCAGCATGCCTTATAGCTATAGCTATAAAACTAGACGATTTAAGAACAACAACAAGACCAAATAAAACCCATAGCAAATTACAATAGAAGCAAAACTGTCCATATAATAAGAAAAGAAAAGGGAATTAAGTAAGCGAATAACAATACCATCGGTGCGAGCACGCTTGACCGCCGAGGAGTTGCGATTGCCAACCTGCTCAATATAGAAAACAAATCGAATTTAGAACCTGATATTCAACAAAATCTGAAATACCAAACAACAACAGCAAAGAAATCTCATATTCCACAAATCATAACGGAAAATAGGATCGAAGCACAGCAAGTTGAATTCAGATGCGAACAACAATATGAGCACAAGCAGGCGAAAGGCAAAATATCACAAAGTGACGGAGAATCCGGTAACCTGAGACATCTTAATGTCGAGGGTCACGGCGACGAAAGGAGGAGAGACGGCCGCAGAAGGCGGAGGAGAGATGGCCGGAGGCGGCGGAGGAGAGAAGGCCGTCGGGCGGGGGAATCGATCTTCCACTTGTGTTTCTCACGAAGTTTTATTTTTCTATGTATATAAATTATAACCTCATATACATATAATACAAAAATTAGTATCAACAGCTCCCCTCACTTATAATGCTCTTGCCCTAATATTAATTACATACAATTTATGATAAAACCTTTAATTACAATGATAAGGATGGTAATTATGACTGAACTTGTTAATTATGCATGTGATGCCGCGCTCTGATTACATAATGAGGGCATTTTTATCTAGTTGACAAAAAATCTACATATATATAATATAGAAAGTGAAATTAACGCATTGCTGATTTTATTGCATCTAATCTAACTATTGTTTATATTCAGTATTCTCCTAATAATAAAAGTTAGTTATAAATTTATGCCCCCCAAAATTAATTTGGGTTGAACGGTTTAGATTAATCTATTAAAACAAAAGACTTCTCCACCCAATAGTTCCAACTAATGGGCATCTAGATTCAGATAAACATGAATTATCCTTAGTTGAGAAGCTATATCTAGTTACTAAAATTGGCCATTTGGCTGCACTATCTACCTAAGGTCGGCTAGAACTGGCCGTCTTATGGCCTAAGACAGTAACCAGACCTTGATTGAATCAGGCTGCATCATGAAGAGGGGGTTTGATGAATTTTTTTTAAAAAAAATATTATTCAAATCTAGCTGTCTTTATACTTTATAATCGAAATCGGACAACCAAATAGATTTGTAGGGCAAAAATTTTTCATGTTCAGGCACAGGTAATCTTTTCTCTAATAGTAAGGGCCTCACTCATGGGCCTACTTAGTTCTTAGTCCTGATGGGCCTCTCTAACGGACTGATTGAACCTTTAGGAGAAACAAATGTTGGGAAAAATTTTGTTCCAAAAAAATATTTTTAATTATTCTTATTATTATTCTTTAGAAAACTGGGAAAAGTTTTCTTTAGAAAAAAAGTTGAAGCATAGGCTTTTATTCTCTTTAGAAAAAAAGATTGGTTTTAGCAAGAATCAATTACAATGGGCTTATTTGAGTCATTTTTTTGAAAAAAATCAATGCGCTTGTGTAGGCCCGTCTTGCTTTGATCAAGGCCCATTATTCGTGTATCGGTCGAATTTCGATTTGATCTTACCACCGTGACTCTTCACTCTGTTCTTAACCACCTTTCATTTCCTCCCTTCCCATTCAACTGTCCCTGCAATTGCAATGGCCGGGATTGATCTCAAACATGATGGACAGCAATCTGTTCCTCTTCAGCGATATGAAGAAGACAACTATTCTCAGGCACTTGAAGGTCATATAGATGGAAATCATACTAAAACCGAATGTAACTCTTCTACGAACACAACCACTGGGATGGTTTTGATGATACCGATGTTTGATCGAATACGACAGGCGACAACTAGTTTCTACCTTTTCATCACACATTTGTTGTGTGAACATTTTTGTCATGGGAAGGAGAAGGCTAGAGTTTGCCACATTTGGCCTGGAAAAAATGTAAGTAGTTCATTTTTGCTTTTATATGGATATTGTTACTGTGTTGTACTTGTACTCTCTGAGTTCAGCCTGTTTATGTCAGTTCATGGTTATGGTGATTAGTCATGAGGAGAAATTTGCTATGCAGGTATTTTTCTTCAAAGGGTACCTTGTCTGTGGACCAGATCCGAGAGCACTATTGGTAACTGCAATTTCAATTGTTTTTGCAACTTGGGTTTTTTGTGAATATGTAGCAAATGGTTTGTCAAATCACTCTCACAACTTGATTGTTATATTCAGCATTGTCTTGACAACCACTGTAAGTACTTCTTTTTGAAAAATCAATAGGCTATTTAATTTTGGATATTTCTTGCTGTCTTTTCTATCACCGGGCAGCGGATGGAGTCATTATGTTATTAGTTTGTTTGCCGATGTTTCTTATTATCTTACAGGAACTTTTTAGCTTGTTCAT
>JAVDBV010048004.1:0-30196 GCA_032619315.1 Piper longum
TTGGAGAAAATATATAGGAAAGCCAGGAGTGACGTGGACGGCTCAGATCTTGCCACGTGGCACGATCCGAAATTCCAACAATTGTAGTGGGACCCACATATAGGTATATCTAATATACCTATGGACGAAAAACTCGAATTGAGACCGTCGAAAGTCAAATCTTAGGAATTAAAACAATCATGTTAAATAGACCCTAAACCTAGAAATTTTAAAAATAATGACTTGTTCGTTGCTGTAATTTTTTTTTATTTTTAGGAAAAATTATAATAATAATTATTGTTGTTATTATTTTCGTGGTTTTTACAGTTTTTTACAAAAATTTTAAATTTCAAAGGGAAGTTTTTTAATATTTTTTAATATTATATATTTTTATTTTATTTTTAATAAAATGCTAAAAAGTTTGTCGTACATGGCATAAATTGCGAACACTATATTATGTAAAGTGGTCCTGCTTTTCTCATTATTCCTGATAATATTAAATCAACCATCTCAATTCAAGATCACAGTGTGTCAAAGTTATGCTTGAAACCACATTAGAATAAGGGCATGCATGACTAATCCTCACTTTAGCTCACAACAATGGTGCATATGAATTTTTAAAATTTTTGCGTGATTTTTGAAGGACACATTTATATAATTATTTATATATTAGAAGTAGGGCTTTTAAAAGAGCAAGTTAACCAAGCTCAACTCGTGCTCGAACTCAACTAGAATAGCTCGAAGTTCGTTCTAATTCAGCTCGAAGTTCGTTCTAATTCAGCTCGAGATCGAACGAGTTTTAGCATATATGCTCGAAATTGACTCGAACATTCTTTATGATGTTCGAGTTCGATTCAAGGTCGAATACAGTTAAAGTGTTTCAAGTGATCAATATGAAGACCCAACATTCAAGTTATCACACTAGGTTGTTACTATATTATATATAAATAAATATAACTAGTTACAACTAAATTTATTAGTGTGTATATATATAAATAAAGACTATCTTAGCTGCGGTAGATAATGTTTTTGTCTTAAACTTTAATCCCGATCATTCTATTACAAAAATAACCCAAATTTAATATAAAAAAAACAAAACAAAGCACGTTTATCTCCACCATCATTTAATATGTAATTAATAATAATGTTTATTTATAATTTTAAATATATTTTGAGTCGAGTTCGAGTTATAACTGAATCGAATTTGGTTAAGCACTATCTTACTTAAACTTAACTCGTAAGATTTGAATTTAAGTCAAATTCAAATTTAAATATTTAAATATCAAATTTTAAATCGAGTCAACATAATGTCAAACCCTTACAATCAGCTCACTCAATTAGCACCTATAGGAAGAAGATATATGCATTTTGTTTGTCAAAACCATGTTTGATATGATATGATTTAGAAGAGAGCGAGTTTGGCGGCCTAAGGATAAGGAGAGGGGAACGATAGCCATGCCAGCCCTCTTCTTCTCTCCCAACCCTCTCACCCCCGCAACACCTCTTCTCGACCCTGCCTTCTCCTCCTCCCTACCACCCCCTCCTCAAATCTCCCTCCTCTCCACCCCCTTCGTTGTTGGCCGCCGCTTCCACCTCTTCCATTCTCATTCTCCCGGGGTGCCCGACAGTGTAAACCTTTCTTCTTTCTTTCTTTACTTTCCCTCTCTCTCTCTCTCTCTCTCTACCTTTTATTTTTGTTTGTTTCCTCACCTCCTGTAGCTGGTAGTGAGTATGTAGAAGCCATGACTCAAAAGTGTTTTTCTTTTCTTTTAAAGGTTTTAGTTTGATGATATTGGTCACATTTCTTCATTTTACTTCTGTAGCTGTGCTTGATATATAAAAGCTATGACTCATAGTCTTGTTTTTTTTTTTTTAAATAGAAAAAAAAACTTGTTAGTTACTAACTGCAAAGTTATCATAAATTGGTATTGCTACTTAAGTTGGGGAAGCTTCATTCACTTGAGCACATAAGCTCAAGTGTGTGAACTATGTCATATATGGTTGCCAAGTAAGCTACTTTGAGAGTGGTATTGAATTGAAAGAAGCTATTGCGTCCACCTTTTTTATTCTGAGAGGATACCCAACAGTCTAAATCTTTCTTTACTTGTCTCTCTGCTTTTTTAAAAAAATCATTTTCCAGATGTTGTTGTCCCGACACACTTATTATAGCTGGAACTGAAAATATAGAAGCTACGACTCATAGTTTTATTTTTTTATTTTTTAATCTTTTAGTTTGATGAAATTGGTGGCATTATTCATTTTAGTTTGTTATTTTTTATAGAAGTTAGAATTGCTTGTCAAAAACTTAAAATGGTATGAAAGGTTGGCATTTGTTTAAAGGTATTGTAATTTAAGTTGGTGTAGCTTTGATCACTTGTGCAATTAACCTATGAGTGTGTGAACTGGATCATGTATAGGTACCAAGTAAACTACTTTGTCGGTGGTGTTGAATTGATTGAAGCTGTGCTGAAAGTGTAACTTTCTTTAGCTTAATGAAATTGTTGGCGGCTTTTTTCTACTTTCGTTGATTTTGGTTATACAAAGCTTTAATACAATTTTTCTTTTTTTTGATAGGGCTCAAGTGAAGATACGGATGCAGTGTTTGATGATTTGTTGAGAAAGCATGGGAAGGTGGTATTCAAAAGAAATGATCGAAAATCTCTTTCTGATGAGGCAGATGATGATGCTGAAAGCTTATCATGTAGCTGAATTCTACTCTTCCCTGTTCAATCAGCCTTTATTAGTTCTCGATTTTCCTTTATATGAGTATTTTCCATTTTGGAAAGAAATTGATGGCAATGGGTGGGACATGTGCAACCTTACAACTTTGTCCTTGTGATGAACATCGTTTTAATGAACTAACGAATTAAAATCACGGTTTCCTGTCATATGTTCCTCATTCTTTTCATCCAGGGCCTTAGAATTATAACTCCCTAATTTTTTTCTACTCAAGGCTTGAAAATTTGATGCTTCTCATGATGATGCGATTTGTTGATTGGAATACCTGCGTGCTTAGTGGGCACCAATAATCACAAATTGTTCCAGTAAACGGCAGGTTCTTTGCAAAGAATAGACAATATAACCAGTTTTCTTGGTATTGAAGCTACTTATTTTTATGTGAGGGTTCCCATTTATTAATATTCAGTATATCACTGGAGCAGTTGCTGTTTCCTTGGCCAAGGTAGCGAGTGAAGTAAAGGCTGCAGATATTCGTGTGCTTTTTGTGAAGCCTCTTGTGTACTGGACTCGTTTTTTTATCATTGCAACAGCTTTTTCTCGCCCGCAGATTGATGCTATGGGGTAAGGTTCTCTATGTTTTAGTTATTTGTTATTTCTTTTTTCACTTTCTTTGATTTTATGTTAGATGAAGTAAGCATAGCTCACTCAGTTTATATATTGTTTGTCTGCAAGTTTATCAGCTGGTGAATATGGATATCGTGAGTTTGCTTTTTGAGTGTTTCATAGTATCAGACTTCTGGAATTTTTTTGTTTTCTGTGAAACTTTTATTTTTGAAAGAAAATGCTACTTATTAATGGTCTTAATGTGACAATTAATTTTAACTTTGTTGTAAAGTTCAGTTAAAGATAGCTGATATCAGGATGAATCTAGCCACGGGACTGTTTATCGTCATTTGCTGTTCACATGCATTCTAAAGAACTTTGTGTGTATTCTGTTCATTGCACATACAAAAATTGATTAATTTGTTCACAAATTTTGGAAATTTGAATTTATATATTTCAACTGATTCTAGGTCCAAGATAAAAGATATGGCTGAAAAAAAGTTTAAGAGGTTTGCAACTGGGGATACAAAACCCAATTCTTGGACTTTACTGGATTTTGGTAAAGTTTTGAATACTATCTGTTATTGAGTTCTTCCAAGATCTCAAGCTATATGTTCTTTTGACTTATTGAATCTTTTCATTGTGTTTACTGTATTTTAGGTGATGTTGTTGTACACATATTTCTTCCCCAACAACGAGAATACTACAACCTGGAAGAATTTTATGGCAATGCTACCCCAATTGAACTTCCTTTTGATTCACAATCATCACCATTTCGCAAATAACAGAACTTCAACATGTTCATCGAAGTCTTTCAAATAATTGGAATTCAGGAGGGAGCTACTTTTACGTAGCTCATTAGCGTGTATGCAAGTGTTGTAATGCTAACTGTGGTGAGCGTTAGTCTTTAATTGCTGAAGGCCTTCCTTATCATCATAAGTAGCTTGTGTTCGGAATTTTACTACTGCTTCTTGTCCAAGCTTTTATCAATTCTAAACTTTATGTTGGGGCCGAAACAGGTTGCATGGGTATTTTTTAATCTAAACGTTAACTCAAAAACTAAAACTGATGCGGGATTAACTTAATAATCTTCTCCCTTACACGTTATATCATCCACATCATGTCTCCTTTACATATATTAGGTTTACATGCTATAGTGAAGTTTTAAGAGAATTTTTTTTGGGTTAATTAACTTATTTCATTATATCATTTGAATTATTTTTCCCTCACATATGTTAGGTTTATATGTTATATTGAGATTTTAAGAGATTTTAATTTAGGCTAATTAGTATATCATAAGGCAAATCAAAGTAACACTAAAATCCATTTGGCTCTAATATCATTTTTATGGACCTTAAAAGTGACTTAAAATAGGTTTTATATATCTCCTAATCTAAAAGTTAGTTGTTGGGTTGACCTTCCTTTATAAATATATAAAATGGTAACCTTGTTTTGGGTAAAAATTAAAATATTTTTTTAGAAAATGTGTTTTGGGTCTTGGATGGCGAGAATAGAAGAAAAATACATATGTTTTTCTTCTTTTCCTGGGAAAAAAAAAGGCGACGAGGGGAGAAGGAAAAATTACGTAGATTGGAAAAAATGTGAAGATTTTGATGAGATTCGTGTACGATCCCCAATTGTCGTTTCGCCAAGTTCTTAATCGGCTATATCTTTTCTTTATTCTCTTTATTTGTGATTAATATAAATTGTATTAAAATTATAATAAATTGGTATTAATGGAGTTTGTTCTCTTGTGAATATTTTTTGTATTAAATTGTGATATAATAAATTTGATCTGGTCTTCTGCTCCGTAGTTTTTTTAGGATTTAAAGTTTTCATGTAAAATTGGTATTGTCTCTTATTTGTGTTAAATTTAATTTAATTGGTTGATACTTCTCATCAATTTTGTGTTAAAATAAGGATTTATGTCTTTGGTTAATTCCAATACTTTATGCATGCATGTTTCATATCTTCAAATGTTTTATCTAAACCATTTGATACTTTATGCATGCATGTTTTCATAATTTTTCCCGTTCTTTTAGCTTCTTACCACAAATTCGTTTCGTTATTTGACGCGATGAAAAATGTCTTGAAAATATACTTGTAACTCTGAAGGATCACTAAGATAGTCAGATGTGCTAGTTTGTATGGACTATCTATGGACGGCTATTGTAAACAATGCTCGTTTTAACACTCCCCGTATCATCATGTTTTGCTTTTAATCGGATATCTATTTAGGTGTCAATAAATAATCCCATTAAAGTTTTAAATGAGGTTGAAATCCAACGTTTCAGTAAAGGCTTATTTAATACCCGAACGTGTTACTTAATATGTAGTCCACGCAGTGACTTGAGAGTTGAGAAGTTTGTATTCTATCATTTGGATGAAAATGAATTTGAAAATGCTTCCTCAATATCTCCTTTAATAACATAGGAATAACCCATATGAAGCAACATGTCTTCACAAGCACGGCAGCTAGATTGTGAAGTCCTAGCTTCTCCCCGGGTTCAGATTCAAGCGGAGACATTCTACCCACATAAACTTAAGTCTGTAAAAAGTAAAAGTCAATTTGTTAAAGAAAAAGTCCATCAAGCATCACAAGCTAAACAGAACAAGCATGGACAAGCAAACCGGCAGATATTGAACCTGGCAGCAATTCTCCATATCCAGTAAACATACAATTCTCCAATGGCCACTTTCTATATTTTTGTCTTAATCCCCAATAAAGTAGGCAAGTTGGTGTCATAAAATCCATCATCCCATCAAAACTGTGTTATAAATCCCCACATGAATCATAGACCACGTCCCTCTCAAATCCCAATCCCTCCAGTTTAGGCAAAAAACGGTGTACTTATAACCTCATCAAAAGTTGCAAATAGATTAGACAGCGCATGCAATGTTTTTCTCGTTCCATGCGTTAACGAGTTGGTCTTTACATAATATATAATATATTGAAAGACAAGCCAAGACTTCACATTCTAGCTGCCGTGCTGGGGAAGGTGTGTTGCTTCTTTCTGGTGATTCCCATGTCATTAAAAGGAGATATTGAGAGAGAATACAATTCACAGAACACCATAACAATTTTCCCTGAACGGCGATTGCGCCCATAAAGGTTCTATACAATTGAATTCACATGAAGATTCTATACTACTCAATTCAGAGAACACCATAAAAAGTTATTTTCACATGACAATTCCACACTCGAAAATTCCATGCAATTCTATTCAATTTTCCCCAAAAGAAAATTGCACGCTTGAAGGTTCAGAAAACACCGTAAACAATTTCTTTTCCACAAGACAAGTGCAACACAAGGTTCTCTACAATTCAATTCAGAGAATACCATAAACATTTTCCTCTACATGATAACTGCACACTTGCAATTCAGTTCAGAAAGCACCATCAATAAAGGAAATATTGTGGTTACCATTTTTAGCCATTTAACCTTTTAGGATAAGTGGTTAAATCATTTAAAATTTATATTGAGCCAAAAAAATAAAGGGCTAAAATTTATTGGCATTATATACTAAGAAAAATAATAAATTGCCCCGTGTTGTGTTGAATGAATTATTTGCATGTGTTTATCCACAGACTAAGCCTAAAAAATTTATTCACATGTTACGTAAGGTGTTAAAATAAAAATTAAGAAATGCCCTCTACTAAGGGGATAAGTGATTATATCATCTAAAATTTACAACCATAAACAATTTATTTCCCCGTTTTTTAAAATCACACACTTAAAAGCCTTATACAATTCATTCTTGTAATATGCGAGGGCAAAGGTAAAATCTAATACAAAAATCTAATTCACGTGATGTAATTACATTTCCCAAACATACAAAAGTTTAAAAAAAAAAACAAAAATCAATCAATCAACTAAATCCTTTCATGGGGTAGTGCCACTGCAATAAATGAATCCACAGGAAGACTAAATTGCTAAGGTGCACCGTGTTTGAGACGTGGAAGAGGTAGAGAGAACCTTTTTTGTTAAGAGCGATGGCGACGGCCGGGCGGCGGTCTTGGCCGGAGCAGTTTAAACGGCCATCGCCGAACACGGGTGCATGGTATGCAAGTAAGCTAATTGAATTGCATTTTGATTGACACAAATTTAAATGATTTTGACTTCCACTTGGAGTCGTGGAACTCAACAAGCTTAATTTTGTAGTATCCATGCTTCTCCCGTTAACAAAGTTCATTCTATGAACTAAGATACCTCAATCAGTCAAAATATTATTATGTAAATAATAACATAGTTCTACACATTAAAACTTATATTCTATACAAAAACATTCTAAATTTGAAATATTCGAACCATATATATAAATTTCTAAAAAATATCGCTTACATAGCCAAGCAAACACAAGGCGAGCCCTCTCACTTCATTTGACCCAACATGAACTTTATATCTAACGTTTTATTAAAGAATCAAACATAGAGCGGTCGAATTTGGAGTTATGGGGCTTGATATTTTTCCATTTTTGTATCCATGATGACCCCAGATAAAAAACGCCAGATGCCTCTTATTTCTTTTTCATATCATTTAAAAAAATAGAGAGAAGGAAGGGAAAAAGAACAAATTTAAAAAAAACAACATAAAGGCAACACTAAGCATTTAGGTTATGTTTGCCAATGTTTCATGATCAAAGGTTCGTGAAGTTATCATGAAAGTAATGTAAATAACTAAAAAATCATAAGAAATAATAATTCAATAAAACAAAATGAGATAAAATTTTTAAATTTTTTTATTACATGTTTAAATAGAAGAAAATAAAATGAAAACAAAATATTTCTTCCTCCTGCACATGCCTCCTAAAATATGCCCAATTTATTTTCTTTTTTATAAAAAAAATGTTGCTTTATAAACTTTTTATATAAATTTATTTTGACTGAAAATGAAGTTTCTCTTAACTAAATTTCATAACATCCAAAAACAAGAAAATTTTCTACCTCAAAATTTTACATTTATTTCATAGAAGTTTAAGACAACCAAACAAACCCTTAGCCTTTTTATTGGAAAATAACTCATGAGACCTAGACTTACCAATCATCATAGAACAATTACATTCATAATTTATAAATGCAATATCCTAATTATCAAAGGCATTATTAATGCAGTATCATTGTACAACATTCACAAAAACTCACAAATTACCACAAAGTTGTAGTTTCTTAAAAAAAAAAAAAAGAATACATCACAGTTAACAAGCACAAACTATTACATAACATTCCCTCCTCCTTCAACCTTACCTCGGGTTTGAGTTGGCGGCATTGATCATATCGTGCCATTCTATCATACACAATATCCGTTGCTAGATCGTAAATTCTAATATTTACATATAGAAATCATAAACTACCAAATTATAAATTGTTACAAAATATACGCTAGAAAATTTATTCAAAGATAGGGCAATACGGTATAAAAGAGGCGCATCAAAGAGATCGATCAACTTAAAACGAAATTAAATTTGTACAATGAAATGCCCATACAGTAGTATGCTAGACGATATATTATCCGCACTCGCCAATACACATCTATTCCCCAATAGATTTAGCACTCTTAGCACTCCCCACTACACATCAATTCTTCAATACAAATCTAGGCAGGGATCAAATCTAAGACATCTTAAAAAGAGAGGGTATCCGTTGTCAACAAAAAAGGTTACCCAGCCAGAAGGGTACAACAGAACAGAACGAGTTTTACGTGCCAGAAAATGAGTTTACCTACATCGATTTCTAGATATCAAAAAGATGTTGATATAATTCTTGCCACACATTAAACCAAAAGTATGAACAAGAGAGGCGCATGTGTGTCTCCATTGCTTGAGCCAGTGCATAACAATTTCAGAAAGCAAAAGAAAGTACCCAACTGATTATTTTTGGATTAGTACCTCGAGCACGGCCGCCTCAGCTGACTCCCTTCTTCCTGATCCCTGTTTTGCTGAAGGAATAAAACCAAATTTGTAAACAGTACACATGCCCAACTAGCAATATGAGAAATCTCATCACAACTGGCATCAACAGGTGAAGAAAATATGGCTGGATGGGAAAGAAAGCTGGCTGACATTACCCACATAGACTTAGCAAACCTCTTGGGAGGAAAGTCATAACCTCTTTTTATAGGAGTCCTTTGCATTAAATATTGCTAAATTACTAATGACCATAGTCAGAGAGGGCATACGTGACTTGAAAACTGCATCATTTTTCACTTTCCACCAGAAGGCATTGACTCGATTGAAAGGCATTAGGTTTTCACGGCAAAAATCCACCAGAAGGCATGTTTGGAAGACCTTGAGTGGGCAACTGACCCTGCGGCATGACCTGAGCCCTGCCATGGCCCTGAAGAAACTGCTGGCTCATGCCTACGCCAATCATCTGCTGCTGTTGTGACAGCTGCTGCTGCTGCTGCTGTGACAGCTGCTGCTGCTGCTGTTGTGAAAGTTGCTGCTGCTGCTGTGACAGCTGCTGCTGCTGCTGCTGTGACAGCTGCTGCTGCTGCTGAGAAAGCTGCTGCTGCTGCAACAGCTGCTGATGCTGTGACAGCTGCAGTTGTTGCTGTTGGGACTGTTGCTGTTGCTGCTGGCTTGGGACTTGAGGCTTAAATACCACCATATCCTAATTACCGACAGAATTCATGAGGTCTAGATGACAGAAAATGGCAAGACTGCATTCCTATTGCAGAATGTCAAGACGAGAACAACTTACACCGGGAAAAAGCATACCAATCAATCGACTTGCTTTTTCAGACACAGAGAGTAGCAAAGTTTGTGATGGAAGTTGAATAACAGCACACTGGAATAATGAGAAACAATTTTAAGCAATCATATAGTGACTTCCTTCAGAGTATCAAGAAAATCTTCAAACGGTTAGAACCATTTGGTTCAATAGATTTGACTAGCTTTACTCACAAGTTTCTTTTCCTGCAACTGTGAGAGAAACCCATGTGGGTTTAACGCACGAAAAACCAGAAAGTCTGCCTTCCCAAGATATTGCCTAATGCAAAGAGAAGCAACAGCAAGAAATAATGGAGTGAACCTGAAGAACGTAACAGTAGGCTGATATAATAGGATATAATCATATTAAAAAAATAAATATTACTTGTTATTCATGTGATCCTGAGATATGAGACGCACTATTTGCATAGTTGGAGGCCAATCATTTGCAAGTCTAAAAGAAATGAGGGACAAGAAAAAAAATGTAAGGACAAAGAAGAATAAATATACCTGAAATCAAAAGCTCTAAGAAACAATCAACTATGGCAATTGACAAACTTAACAAACAAATCAAACCAAATCATGAAGAACCTAAAAGATACAGGGGCCTAAGATCCTAGAAAATGGGTCAAACCTTTGATTTACTACCACAAATAGAGTAGTCTAATATGTGACTGCCCCCCTCCTTTCCTCTGGTCACTACCAGAAGCCCGAAAGGAATATAAAAAGGAAAATAAGCATTTTCCAAAAAAAGTTGCAAGTAATTTAAGACTTACGACTCTGATGCAGTTGCATTTCTATAACCCTGCAGAATAAAAGAAAAAAGGATAAATAATCAGCATACAATCAATATAGCTCATTTTCATTGGCATAATAATCAAAAAACAATTGCCTCCGCCAATGCTACCACAGAAATTACTAGACAAAGGCCTTTCAAGTTTCAAATAAAGATACAAAATTTCATATGCACTTATGTGAAAAGTCTCACAGAGTTTTTATTAATATTTTAAGTCAATTTCACTTTCCCTTGCCAGTCCTTACACCAACATTTCACTTTTGAAGCATGAGACATTACGACGCAGAACAAGATCTATTATACATATACTTATTCTGGTTAAGTTTTATTTTAGTATTGTTTTTGGTTAATTCAGTCATTATTATTTGTAGTTCATTTTTTAACTTTCTTATTATTGTGAGTCTTTATCATAGTTGATTACTTATATAGTATATCCCTTGAGTCTATAAATACATGTCAAAGACCTTGAGAACATAGATTTTGGATGATAATGAATGAAATTAAGCTTTGTGCTTGAAAGAATCGTGCATAATTTAAAGCTTGACATCAGTGAGGAGCCGGTCTTTAGCTTGATGTGTCGGTGATGAGCCGCTCCTCCCCTTGTTACAGACAGGTTTCTTTTTTCTTTTAAATTTGTCCCATACAAATCTATACCGCTAACTACTTTTTTTTCCCATCCAGTGTTTCCCCATCACATTAGTCTTACAATATCTCCATTTATAATCTGCCTCAATAAAAAAAGACAGATCAAGCTATAGTACGTTCAAATACTAATATTGTTAATAATGGCATTTTAATATTGCACACGAAAAAACTAAGGAACAGAGCCCATTTATGTTTTTTCTTAAAATTCTTTTAATGTTTTTGAGAACCCAAAATAGAAAAGTAAAAGTACGTCTATGTTCATCATAAATTGATATTTTAAACAACAGATAAGATTAAAACTTCATCAACTTCTCATGAATTTTCTTTTCTTAACTATACAAATGTCCATAATAATATCATGTGTCCAAAAAAACAAGAACAAGAAAAAGCAGACTATTAAATCAGATTGGTGAAGGAGAGCATATGTGATGAGATTATGAGAATAATGATGACCACAATGATATAAATGTGTTGCGTTTGAAAAAAAAAATTGAAAAAAAGGTATATATAAAACAAGTGGGCCATACTTCCAGTTTGCAAATGTATACAGGCTGACCTTGTCTTTGCCCAGATAAAGCTCCCTACATAAAAAAAAAAAAAATACTTTTTTAATTTTACTAGAGAAAAGGCAATGCAGAATATGGCAATCAACTGATCAAGCATTTTCATTACGCACAAGTTAAAAAACTGCAGTACCATATAACTAAGTTAAGAATATTATTTAAAGTAAGTTAACAACAAGCTACAAAAATGAAAATGCCTAGGACAAGAGAAACACAAGAAGCAGAAGCAGAAAAATACAAAATAAATATTCTTTTGGCCAACCAAATGCTATTCCCATCAACACTAGCAGCAGTAAAAAGACAGAATCATAAAGAAATTAAATAACAGCTTCTGCAGTCCAGTAAGAATTTGACACTTCATAAAAAATGGAATTGTTGATCAGATAAAATCAAAATTCACATGCCAAGATGATGATGACCATAATGATGGTGGCTGAAGTGATGATTATCATCATCCTCTTCCTCATCGTCAAGGATAACAGTCATGTAAATTATGATAATGACATGTTCAAGAACCCCTAGCTCCGTAAAAAGATATTTCAATACACTTTCCCAAACACAACCCTTACACACAGATTAAATTGCACTTTTAGACATATGCGACAAAAGACTAGTTTTTTGTTTAAAACAAACTAGAGTAATGTATAAGCATGCGTGTATACCTCCCAAACTTTCAGATATTTAGATTGTGGTGGAACAGCAGATGCATTTTGTGGCAAAGGCATATTAGCTTGAGAACCACTACCGGCATTGAGAGGCTGCATTCCCACTTGTTGAGACATGCCTGGGGTTGGAATCATTCCAACAACTCCTGCTGAGATCCCTGATGAACCAAGACTAGTCATCCCCTGAGTCATTGCAATTCCATTCTGCCCCATCTGAGCTCAGATGTAAGACTTCCAGGACCCATATTTGGGATGGACTGATTTATGCCAATACTGCCTTGAACATTACTAGCTAGTGAAGGTTGAATGCCAATATTTGAATTTCCAGTTATATTCAAACTCGTGGAACTAAATGAATTAGGGGCTGTGTTTTGTGATATTTGTGCCGTGCCAACCACTGGTCCTGATCCAGAGATGGCTGTGATGGCAGATGACACAGATGATAGAGAAGTCTGGGAAGTCGGCAAGGCAGATGACGTCATCCCAGTTGAAATCATATTTGACATGTGCATGGCCATTGGTGTGTTTCCCATATTTTGAAGTCCCATCGGGTTTGCTCCAGAGCTGATTACGCGGGCTTGAGAAGAAATGCTGTTTAGGATACTGACATTTGCAGCAGCAGCTCCTGCTGGACGAATTTGTTGCGGCATCCCAGTGATCACAGGTTTAACTTCTTGCACAAGTTCACTACCTGGCATTGACTCTGATGTCGGAAGTGGAGCTGTAGTTGGCAAGCTTTGGGCACCTTGTGTTACAGCATGTGTTGGCATATGAGAAAAACCAGGTCCTGGCACCACAGAAGGCACGGTGGTGGGCTCCTGAAGAAAACAGTAGAAAAGTATTCAGAAGTAAATTGCTATTCATTTCCTTAAACTTTTCCTTCCAATATACTATTATTATTATTTATCCAGACAACAAATAGCTGTTTCAACCAAGGTTTGCAATATCTCGATATATCTCCGATATGTCTCCGACATATCTATATCTTTGAGTTGCTGGCACGATATCGAAGGGTGATATTAATATTACCTTAGATTTAGATATGTCGACACTATGTCAATGGCATCTCACTAAAATAAGATATTCAATATAGGATTTCAACAAGATGACTTTTGATTCAGCAAATTACACAAATTCTTTATAAAATGAAGTCAATAGTGATGATCTCGAAACATGTGTTGGCACCTCTCTTGTTTTTATGCATTATATTTCACATAATCATCTACATTTCTTGTTTGGAGTTCATACTCTTATCATTTATATCATAGAATGGTCTATTATTTCAATGATCCATATGTAATATAATACATGTTATCTAAGTTATTATCTTTGTTTTAACTTAAATTCTTTTGTTTATTCTACATCATTTGTCACTACTAATTTTGTCATGAAGAATATAATTAAAGTCCTATGAGAAAAATTCCGGATATCTCCCACATATATTCAACATCTCTCCGATATGTCATCTCCCTCATTGTCTGATATGATACCAATATCCGACCTAGAAAACCTTGGTTTCAACAACTAAGATCAAAGATTTTGACATGAATTGATTCTATGCAAAAAGCCTTGTCTCTAGAAAAATGATCATAATCTTTCCTTATAAACCTTCCATACATAACTTAATGCTAGGTCGCACAACAAAAGATGCAGTTTGAGGTGTTTTGCATTTAATACATGTCTCATGAATGTATAAATTTGATCTGATTAAGGTATACTAATAGCTAATGTTTGTTTTGTCACCGGAAATATAGTTAAGACATGTTAATATTACATAACAGTATCAATAGTTATTAATACGATTGGATTATAGATTAATGTGGGAATTCCTAAGGAGTCCATTAGCAGTCACCTTCCTCGGTAGCATATTTGAATTGTAAGAGAATAAGCGCTAGCAGCATAAAAGAGAAGAGATGTCTTGATTATTCTTCTTTTTATAGGATCCATGTAATTACATATCGTGAAGTTTTGATTATTGGATGCCCTTCCTAATGCCACCCTCCTCCTTTATTCAGGTGGGACCAGCAATACACGAGTATTGGCAGAGCTAGCAAAGAGTTGCCTTCATTCATGTAATAAATAACAATTTTTCTCTTCGTTTTTTCCTTTCCACCTCCGATGAATTTACAGGAATTTGAAATTGCTAGGATATGGAAGCAGTAGCTCTTCTCCACCAACATGGCTCATTATCATTGACAATATAAGGGAAAGTGCAAAGTTTCCATGGCTCCCAACAGTGATGACAACATGCTAACACTTTTCATGGAAAACTAAATTGCAAAAAAGACTAACATGATAATATGAAACAAAACAGATGGAATAACAAAATATTCATTTGCTTTCTTACCACTTTAACCGTTGCTGCTGGAATATTGCCCATGGACATTGGTTGCCTAATAACTGATCCATTTGCTGAAAAGAGTATCCAAACATTAAAAGGCTAAATGAAATACATAGCATTTCATTGAAACAGTGTTGAGCATGATAATATTTTTAATTTAAGCCCGTATCTTAATTTGAACTTTGGCCACTTTTTAAAATCTAAGTCACAGGAAAATAAACGTCAAAGAAAGTATGGGTCATGAAAATAAAAATAAAAAAGACAAATTTGTTGCTAAATATAAATTGGAACAAATGATGTCCACAAAGTTATGTCTCATACAACAACTTAAAGCAACTATTGATAAAGTAATGTATAAGACTTTCATGCTTATAAGATCACTATGAAAGATGATAATGACGTGTCCATGATCCATCACAGCAGAATTGGAGCAAGAGCAGTCAGCAGTTTCACTCATACAACTATATCTAAAATGATGAAAGGACCTGAACCAAGCAATTGTATACAGTTACGTTCAAACACCTTTCCCTGAAATGCATATACAATCATACAAAGCATGGAGTAAAAAGCTCAAAATATCAAACTTAAAAAGCGATCTCAGGAGTATAAATAGAAAAAAAAGCGACTGGCAAATGTATTATTGCCATAACCCACACCTTATCACTGGCTTTTATTCTAAATAAATTATGCCGTGCAATATAGGCCATCCTTACCAGAAGGATTTGCAATTCTAGAAGGTGCCGACATAGGAGGTCCAGAATTCGTATCCATCTTCATTGGAATCTGAGTTGCAGGCAAATTAGCCATTCCAGATTTATTCAAGGCGGCACGGGCCTCAAGAAAATTTTCTGAGAGCAGAATAAGGAAATGAGGATTTTTTAAATTTTCAACAGCAGGTTCAGTTGCTCGAGGGTTCCATTTTCCCTGCAATCACAACAAGTCACATTCAGGTAAATGTCACAAATTGTGTAAAACAGATGGCTAACAGAAGACTTGCGATGTTCACACAACATGCTTATAAAAGAAATCTCAACACAGAAACATATAGCATCACTTTCTAAGTTTGAAAATCAAGACGCTATGAGGTACATGAATAAGTGTCCAACAATAGATTAAGTAAAGTATCACTCAACCAATGTCATTGTCCAATGTATTTTCAAATGATGCCATAGGTAGATTCAAAACTGATCCAGTAAAATAATTAAAATTATAGAATGAGTGAACAATAGTAAAGAGCTGGAATGATGTGAAGAATCACACTTACCACATTATAGATAGCTTTAAGTTTAGGAAGTTGTTTTGGAGAGATGACAGATAAAGAAACCAAGCACTGCACTTTCAGATAAATGCATGTCAGTCAAATATAGGAAACTTAATGAATGCTTGTTACAACAACATCAGAGTGTACAAAGAAGAAAAACCTGCGGAAAATATTTTGCCACAGCCTCAGCATCAAATAAGCGATTCTCTGTTGCTATTTCAGGCCCATCCTTCTGTTCCATGTTTTGAGAAGGTAGCCGAGGAACTGGAGTAGGTAAGGGGTATGGGTTGCTAGCAGCAAAAAGAATACAATGTTTGTAGCAGTCCCCATTTTGTTGAGCTTGGATCCCATGTGAACCAATAGAGAACATCTTCAAAACACAAATGTAAATTGTCTTAAAATATAATTTGGTAGAGACCAACTATAGATCACCGTGATGAGTATGCAAGAGTAAGACCACTTTTGCAATTGTTATTAAGAATGAGAGGCAACTATTGTGAAATCTTGCAAATGCAGATCTTTTAAGGCATTACCTTGAGGTCATTTAGATGTATTCAAGTGGTTTCTACCATATAAATAAGAGTATATCATCCTTCCATCCTTTTTTTCTAGAAACAAACATTTATTAAAACCAAACAAGCCAACCAGCACTTACATATGTGAGTAGCAAAAGAACCATAACCTTAGAACAGAACCATAAAAGGCTGATACAAAAGATCTTTACAAGATCATCCACCCTTCTATCCTTTGAGATTTATTAAATGTGATGAACATGAATACTTTTTAAAGATTCTTTTAATAGATAGAGATCAATTAAATGGAAGAGACCAGCACAATGATTTTCATGCAACTAAAGATCCTTCTATTATGCTCATACCCAATGGAAGCAATAAATGATGAAAAGAGGCTTCAAGAGGAGGCTTGGATGCTTGTTTTGAGAACAAAAAGAAAGATGTCACCTTATCTCCCCATCAAAAGTGTTGATTTGGAGAAACATTTTCTTAGAATTAAATGCCAAACAAGCTTAATGAATGAGCATTGAAAGAACAAGGCAGACCTCCCAAAGAGAGCACCTATTAGCTAAGTAGTTACCTCTCTATTCGCCAAGCATGAACTTGACAACTCAAACAAAATTTCAAACAACTAAAAAGGTTTTAAAACTGCTGAAATTATATTATGGACCAATAGCCAATTCAAAATATAATTCTTTGACCTCACGCTTCATATCATGGATATCTATCTTTTCCAGTTATCAGAGAAATCCTTGTTCTTTGCAGTAGTCAACTAGGTTTCTTATGTGCACTAAGTTACATCTCATTGAATAAACATTATTATCGCCAAATTAGATATCCAATAGAGGCTCTGAAGACTCTTAACTTTGTTAATCTACAAAAGCACAAAACATTTTTATAATGTTAACATTTAGATACTGAATAGAGACATTCAAGACTCAACTTTGTTTATCTATAGAAGCTTACAACATTATTCTAAAATTAACCTCAAGATAATGACCAATCTTCTACTCCACAATATTTTCTTCCATCTATTATCGCTTCTTACCAATTTTAAGCTCAGACAATTACTTTTTTTTTTATGAAGAAAATAATTTCATTTCGAACTCCTCAAGGAATAAAAACATACAAAAAAGAGACAATTAAAATTTAAAGAAGAACAAGATCTCCAATACAGTGCTTGAGCAATTACATCCAAAAGTTCGAAAGGAAAGGACAATGATATATAATTTTGTGCTTCTAGTTTAGGACATTTGAAGCAAGTTGCACTCAAAGAGATAATGGAAGAAGCCAACAAATCATGATGCATTTTGAGGTCTTTGAAGATTCTTTTGTTGCGCTCATACAATATGAAAGAAATGTAAGCAACAAAAAGGGGCTTAGACAATTACTTAACCATGTAAAGAATGATGCATAAAAATATATGGTAGCCACAGGAAAGAAAGTGGTTGCTCACAAAACAGGCAAACATCTTTCATACACCAAGCCCCAAATCCAGGCCCAATAGACAATTGATGCAAACTAATGTTAGATAACCAGAGTAAAAGGATCAAAAAGAAGATGGGCAAGGAGTAGCATAAAACAAAGATAGCACACAGCAAAAGAAAAATATTATTGCATTCAATAATATGATGGATGTGGCAAGTAGCCTACAATGATTGTATTTATAGAAGAGAAAAAGATTTTTTTTGAATTATAGGACAAACTCAAATAAGACTAAGACTAAAACTAGGAAAACAAGACTTAATCCTCTAATAGGAAAGTATTAATCATCAACTTGATAGGATTACTTAGTCTCACTTTCTGTAGTCTTATCTTCTAATCTTGTGCTTAACCTTAGTGATTGCTTTATGCTTATTTGTATTAGTTGCTTTATTTGTTCATTGCTTCCCTCAACTACATGTATGTTTATTCACCTAGAACATCTATATATATCAATGAGATATAGTCTCATGTTGCTTTTTTCACTTGAGTTTACATGGTCTTGAGCTTCTAGTGGCCTTTTTCTTTTCTTTTCTTTTTTAGCCATCACCATGTCCTCCACCACCACCTCCCCCTCCTCCTTCCCTATGCCCAATCCTTTGCTCCTTGCTCCTTCCCCAAATGTCAATGTCAATCACATTGTCAATCTCGTTCAAGGCTTGCAATATCTCGATATATCTCCGGACATGTCACCGACATATCCATATCTTTGAGTTGTCGGCACGATATCGGAGGGCGATATTTATATTACCTTAGTTTTAGATATGTCGCACTATGTCAATGACATCTCACTGAAATAAGATTCTCAATATGGGATTTCAATAAGATGATTTTTGATTGAGCAAATTACATAAATTCTTTATAAATGAAGACAATGGTGATGATCTCGAAACATGTGTTGGCACCTCTCTTGTTTTTATGCATTATTCACATAATCATCCATATTTCTTGTTGGAGTTTACATTCTATCATTTATATCATAGTATGATCAATTATTTGAATGATCTATATGTAATATAATACATGTTATCCTTGTTAATATATGTTTTAACTTAAATTCTTCTTTTTATTCTACATCATTTGTTACTACCAATTTTGTCATGAAGAATATAGTTAAAGTACTATGAGTCTTCAGCATATCTTCGATATGTCATCTCCCTCATTGTCCAATATAATACCAATATCCAACCTAGAAAACCTTGATCTTGTGTTTGTCAAATTTGACTAGTAAAATTATCTCCTTTGGAAATCCCAATTTTTAGCCATTTTTCATATTCATGACCTTGTTGGCTATGTTGATTGCTCCTTGAAATGCCCTTCCCAATTCATCACTCATGATGGTGTCTCCACCATTAATCCCGCTTATTCCCTTTGGGTTAAACAAGATCAACATCTAGCTAGTTGGATCATGACCACCTGGACAAGGGCCCTTCTAGCTTAGGTTGTCAATCCAATTTACACATCCTCTTATGCTATTTGGTCAAAATTAGAGTGCAACCTAGCATCTGCCTCCAAGCTACAAATCATCCTTACCATGGGGAAAGTCCAAACTGTCAAGAAAGGCTCTTCCGCATGCATAGCATCCTCGAGACCATTCGCACTTTGGCTAACCAACTTGCTGTCATGGCCTCTCCAGTCTCTGATACTGATCTCTGCTACCTTACATTGGGTGGTTTAGGACTTGACTATGAGTCCTTTATCACTACCATTTCCCTTCAAGCTAAGGACCTCCCCTTTGAGGAGTTATTCAGCCTCCTCAAGACCAGTGAAGTTCGGCTCTACTCTCTTCATACTGATGTCTCATCTACTGCAGCTCTTGTCGCCCACAAACCTCCATTCTCTACCGCCACCACAACTCACCCAAGCATCATGGTCATGGCTGTGGGAGGGATCGAGGCCAAGGTTTCTACTCTGGGAAACCTCCTTATTAGGGTCAGTCATCTACTCCTTCCCAAGGTCGACCACCTGTCAAGTCTGCAATAAACCTAGCCATGTAGCCATTGATTGCTGCAATCGCCTCATTATGTCAAATTAAGGAAGGAACCCTTCTTGCCAACTTGCAGCCAATGCACCTTACTGCTGATACGCACATTGAGTGGCTTACAAACTCGAGTGCTACACACCATGTTACCCCTGATGCTTCTAATCTCAGCTCTCATTCAGAATATGCTGGATCTGATCAATGCATGGTAGGGGATGGTTCAAGGTTACGCATCTCGGGTATTGGTTCTACTTACTTATCTACTCCTCATACCACTCTTAAATTACATGATGTTCTTCGTGTTCCCACTATTTCTAAGAATCTGCTTTCCGTTGCCCAATTTACTAAAGACAACAGCTGTTGCTTTGAGTTTCACCCATCTCACTTTCTTATTAAGGGCATGAAGTCCAAGACCATGCTATACCGAGAGCAAACTAGCAACTAATCCCCTTTGTCTGCAAAGGTGCTTCTGCTTCTGTCAAGCCTCCTCAAGTCCTCATATAAAGTGCTTCTAGTTCAGTCTGGCACAATCGATTTGGTCATCCTGAAACTGATGTTGTGCATCGAATAATGAGTCCTTACAACTCTCTCTTAGACCTCCGACTTTATGTACTTCACCTCCGTTGGCAAAAAGTAGAAGACTACCCTTTGCATCTTCGACTTCTTGGTCAACTCATCCTCTTCAATTGTTGCTTATGGATATTTGGGAACCTTACCCTATTTTATCTAACGAAGGATTTTGTTTCTATCTCTTAATTGTGGATGACTTTACTCAATATTCATGGCTATTTCCTTTGCACCAAAAATCCGAGGTGTTTGACACCTTCGCGCAATTCAAAACACTTGTTAAATCTGTCCAAACCGATGAAGGTCATGAATTCCTTAATAGGCAATTCAAAATCTTTATGCCATCTCTAGTATCCATCATAGATTATCATGTCCTTATGCTCCTCAGCAAATGGGTAGAGCTGTCGCCATATAGTGGAAACTGGTCTTGCTTTCCTTACTACAAGCTTAGTTCCACAGAGTATTGGGTTCAGGCTTTCCAAACTGCTGCTTATCTTATAAACAGGATGCCCATAAGGGTTCTTAACTTCAAGTCTCCCTATGAATGCCTCTACATGGTCGCCACTCTAATTATTCCTACTTAGGGTTTTTGGCTGCTCTTGCTACCCTTTTTTGCACCCTGTAACTGCTCAAGTCGGAATACAGAACTCAGATGTGAGTCTTTTTAGAGTATAACTCCTCTCATCATGGTTAATTCTGTTATAATCCATGCACCAAGAAGATATTCATTAGCTGGTATGTGGTCTTTAATAAAGAAGAGTTTCCTTTTAGGTCTGACCAGCACCCTCAACCATCTATACAAGATTCGACCCCCTCCTTTATTCTACCTATAACTACTCTTAGCTTACCCAAATCCCCCCTCTAATACCTCCCCACATCAGTCCTTATCTCTCCCTACCTCCTCTCCACCATCCTCTTATCCGTTCACCTCTTTATCTCCAACAAACTAATCTCATCGACCTCCTCTATCATCTTCTCCACTTCCCACAACCACCTCATCCTTATCACCTATCCTACCTAATCCCATGCAGCCTTTATCGAAACCCCTCCGAGTCTATTGTCGCCGCTACCTTCCAAACCATAGCAACCCTCTTCTCGTGCCTAATTCTCAGCCATCTATCGTCTCCTCTTCCAAGCCCTTGCAAGTCTACCATCGTCACCAACCTCCTCTTCCTACAATTCCTCCCCTAATCCCTAGTACTTCATCATCAACTCCCCTCTCTCATTCCCATCCCCTTGATCCTCTCCTCTCTCCTATTCAAACTCCAACTACCTCTTCTACTTAATCTCTATCCTAGCCATCTTCGCTGCCCTCCCAACAACTCCCTCCATCTTGCTCCAATCTTATCGCCTCTCGCCCATACCTGCAATCCATCTCCTCATCTTCTCCTTGTCCATTGCCTTTCTCCACGACCTTTCCTTCCCTTTATCCTCTTACTCACACCCTTCTAACCAAGTCCACATCCTCTATCCCCGAGCCCACCTCCTACTCCCAATCCTCTAAATATCCGGAATAGCGACAAGCCATGGATGCTGAACTCCATGCCTTTGTCCAACAAAATACCTGGTCCCTAGTTCCCCCCACTCCCTCATTAAACATCACTGGCAAGTGGGTGTTCAAGGTCAAAACCAAGGCGGATGGCTCTATAGAAAGATACAAGGCCAGGCTTGTTGCAAAGGTGGATCAATCAGGTAGAAGGCCTTGATTATGCTGAAACATGAAGCCTTGTGGTACATCCTACCACTTTTCGAATTGTTCTTTCCATTGCCCTATCTTGTTCTTGGCCTATCCTTCAACTTAATGTCCAAAACGCCTTCTTACATGGAGCTCTACAAGAGGATGTTTACATGGCTCAACCACTGGCTTATGTTGAATCCAAGTATCCCACTCATGTCTGCAAGCTTCACAAGTTTTTATATGGCCTCAAACAGACACCTCGAGCCTGGTATCATCGACTTTGGGGATTTCTTATCTCTCTCGGATTTATCGGGGGCTGACTCTTCCTTATTTATGTATTCCAAGGGGACTTCTATTATCTACTTTCTCATTTATGTGGATGATATCCTTATAACAGCCACCGACTCCATTCTTTTAGATTCGATTATTGCTAAATTAAAGGTTCCCTTTGCCATGAAGAATCTCAGCTAACTTCATTACTTCCTACGTATTGAGGCTCACTTTCATCAGGGATCATTGTATTTATCGCAGTCCAAATATATTATTGATCTGCTTCACATGATACTAAACCTATTGACTCTCCTGTTGCCCCCCCAAGGTGCCTCTATCTTTACATGATGGTGAACCTCTAGCAGATGCTACTACATATCGCAGCATTGTGGGTGTCGTGCAATATGTCTCCATCACTAGGCCAGACATTTCATATGTTGTCCACCAAGTATGTCAATTTATGCACAAGCCAACCTCCTCTCTTCATTGGCAGGTTGTCAAACACATCCTCCACTATCTCAAGGGGTCCATTTGTCATTGCCTTCTCTTTTCTCCTTCATCTAGCTTTACTCTAACAGCTTATTTAGATGCTGATTAGGCAGGCTATCTGGATCACAGGAGGTCTACGAGTGACCTCTCCATTTATTTTGGCTCTAATATTGTGTAATGGCTCTCAAAGAAACAACCGTTTCTAGATCAAGCACCAAAGCTAAGTACAGGTCTCTTGCCCTAGCAGCCTCTGAACTCACTTCGATCACTCAGCTATAACAAGACCTAGGCATTGTACACAGCTCTCTTCCAGTGCTTTGGTGTGATAATAGAGGTGCTATTCCTTGGCCTCAAACCCTGTTTTCCATGCTAGGACCCAGCATATCGAGATAGACTATCATTTTGTACATGAACATGTGCTTAACAAGGATCTTATTATTCAGTTTGTGCAGTCCCATGAGCAACTAGCTGATTTTTTCACCAAAACTCTTTGCTCTCCTCAGTTTCTTCACTTGCGGTCCCCAAGCTTCAGCTCCGAGATCTGCCACTGAGCTTGAGAGAGCATATTAACCATCAACTTGTTAGGATTACTTAGTCTCCTTTATGTAGTCTTATCTTCTAATCTTGTGCTTATCTGTATTGATTGCTTTATGCATATCTGTATTAGTTGCTTTTTCGTTCCTTGACTCTCTAAACTAAATGTATGTTTCTTCACCTTGTACATCTATATATATCAATGAAGATATAGTCTCAAATTGGTTTTTCCACTTGAGTTTTCAGAAAGAACTAAATAAGACTCCAACTAAAATAAAAAAACTTTCTAATGAGAAATCAACTTAGAACAGGAAACAAATTCTAAAAGTAGAATATTGTCTGCCATCAACAATGAAGCCATCAAGAAAACAAAATAGTATCGAGTGATTTTGCAATTTTTGTAGATTCTGTTTCATACATTCAAAAAACTAATAAAGCACAAACATTTTTTAGCCCTTTTCACTCATCAATAATCTCACGTCTGTACACATTAAGGGGGACCAAAGTTGCACATAGATAAGCATCATCTATGATAAAATATTAAGCACACATATTTATATACCATTAATGCTTCAGCAAGGCCCTCTGCTATGGCTACTTCGCCAAAGCCACCACCACAAAAGTGAATACTTCCTAGCCAATGAAGAAACACGTCTACATCTCTTGTCCAGCCACTCCTTTGCACCAAGCAAGCTGCATCATATAAGATTGCACACTGTTCAATGGACATTAATTATGAAACACAAAAAATTCTCTACTAAGTTATAAAAATATGTGATTTGATCATTGATACGAGCTATTTATACAACCAAGAGGAAGTGGAAAGGTGAACAGGATACATATCCCCAATCCAAGTCACCTAAAATTAGTTTGCTGACTAAAATGATGATAATTTCTATTGGGACTAAGTAGATAACGATAATTTTTCAACGAAAGATAATTTATCTTGAGAAAGAACTATAATGCAGAAACAAATAAGCAACCAAATCTCAAAGGGACCGTCTTTAACAAATCTATGCATCTAACGTAATAAGAGATAGGCACCCACGCAACCAGAACTCCAAAAAGATGACACCTTGCAGCAATCAATTCAAGGAGCAACAAAGCGATTTGATTTCCTTTCATGAACTTCCAAATCCTTAATCAAGGTTCTACAGTGAAAAAAGTATACTGAACACTAAATTGCCCTTCAATTCATACGGTAGCCACATCAACAGTAAAACATTCTGTCGAATGGCCAAATAAATCACCTCTAAAAAAACTCAAATTAAAGTTAGCCACAACAATCAGCATACACTGAAACATTATTGAATGCAAATGACAGCTAAGAAGATAGATATATGTAAGATTGATTCAAGTAAAGTATTAAACACAACGGAAAGCCTAACTATGTGCAAGCGTGAAATCCAGATGAACTAAGACTAGTCACATCTCACACAAGCACCCTACATGACTCGAGTGGAAAAGATGCAAAGACTTTAATCAAAGCTTAGACGTATTTAGATCAGTCCCACTTGATTTTAGAAATATTTGATACAGTTCTTGAATTAGAAGTGCCTATTGTGCTCTTCGATTGTGTCGCTTCTTAGATTGCCTTGATGTAAGAACAATAAAAAATCCACTGCGCCTTCACATCACTTATTTTATGGAGGTGAGAATCCCAATCACATCTATGCCTTTTCTCCAATGAGAGGTCATTCCCAACACTACGTCCTTTACACACGGGTCACTCCCAAACTCTTGAAGCTCTCATAAGGGCAATTTACACATATTTAAAGGTTGAAAAGCACAATTGTCCAAGAGTATGAGCAAATGAGAAGATGACGCACAACTTGTGGCTTTCTTCATAAAAGAAAGCTTGATTTACATAGGAAGAGGTCCCTTGAAGATTCTCCCAACATCTTTCTCTCGGTTTAGACAGTAGAACTTGCACAATGACAGAAAAGAGCCAAAAATGGAACTTTTTTGTCAACAATCTGATCGTGATTCAAAACTCCCTTGAACTAGCTGATTGTACAAACTGACCAATTGATTGTCTGTCAATCATCCAATCAACTTTTGAAATTCAATTATCTGTTTTTCATGCTTGAAACGAGTGACTCATTGAACCGATCATTATGCCATCTTCAATACACTTCAATTTCATCGCCACCTTGGATTTTACATCAACCAAACTTATTACTTGTTATGTTTGTCATCATTTAATACTTAGGAAGTAGCAGCCTTTTTTGTTGTTCCTTTTTTTTAAGGGATGTTATGGTATTGGTTAAGATTAACATTGCAACACATTTTCTAAGAGGTAGGCAGGTGATAAAACCCCCGATCTAGTCAATAATGTTTTTTCAAGAGACTTGTTATGGTGGACTCCTTGTTGGAGGCGTTTTTTAGTGCATCATAGAATACTACTGTCAATTAGGTTATCCAAATCTAGAAACTAAGAGATGGAATGGAAAGAGAACAAATATGAGAGAGTTAGAATTTCAGCCCAATCTGCAAGGTGGACAAGACACCAACAATGAGATCATATAATCATTTTTACATCAGAAAAACAGTCAACCCATCAGAATGTTCAAAATTGGCAAAGTCTATCTAATGATGATGACACTCAAATCAAAGGCATAATTTATAAATTCATCATAGGCTACAGCGCCTTCATAAATGAAGCTTCAGTCCATCTTAAAAACCTTGGGCACCACCAGATGGTGCACAGAGCTGATCACTCATTGTTCTTCGGCCGTATCTACTCATTCTGGCCCATGCTAATGAGTTAGACCCACATATCATAAGCATTTTGGTATGAACAGTCAACATCAACATATGGAGAGAACACCACCAAATTTTGATATTATTTGGCAAAAACATTTGAAAGGATTCAAATTCGGCAGAGTCCACTCATATTAAAACTTAAAAATTCATCTCTTATAATGTAGATAAGATCTATATATAGAAAAGATAAATATAGCATCCTGAGGAAAATGCTAGTAAGCTACTTACCACTATGAGGGCCATGGGCATTGAAGACTACCAAGGCTAGCTCCACAGAATTTTTCTGTCATTTAATAATAGCTCAATAAACGAACAAAGCTGTAAAAATGCAACAGTGCCCAGCACTCATGTCCCAACATCAACATACAAATAGGAAATCAAATTAATTCCATATCAGACAAAATACATATGAAAAATATAAAAAGAAGGTTATTTAATCATGAGAAGCGGAAGATTGAATTTGATGGATTTTAGCAATCAAGATCAGTTGTATTTTATAACAAAATTGTTTTTTAAAGCAATTCACATTAAAATAGGCTCTTCATTAAGGAATCTCTAATCACAAGAAGCTCATCAACAAGCCTAGTGAATGTGTTTTAGTAAACAAAAAGTTGCTAACACTGAATTATTGCATTTTGTAAACAAAATCAGCTCATTACTAATGCAATTTGTGGGATTTTATATCTTCACTAATGGTTTTGCATTTTGTTATGAAAACAGTGAATCGTACCAATTTTTCCACTAATGCAATTGGCCTTAAAACATAAGTGCAAGCACTGATAATTCAGTACTCAGGAGAGAAGAAGAAAATGTTTATCTGATATTTGATATTATATTATTAATGTCAATTTTGTCATTCAGCAACAAGGAAATATATGATGTGTGCATCAGACTAATTTGTTAAATATCATGTCATGATTATAGGAGAAAAGAGTCTGAATATGGATAATCTTAGGGTGTAAAGACTCTACAACATGGGGATTTTATGTTGGACAAAATGTTATCATTACATAGAAGTAGTTTACTTGGTGAAGTAGATGTTATTCACATCTAAAGCCATGGCAAGGGGAAACTGCATCACTTTTGAGCTAAACTACAGCTAATGATGTTCCACAACTGAGAAAACCATCAATAAAAATATTCGCCATCAAAAAGTAAAGACTCGGGACATTATATTGAACTATCTTATAACCTCGGGTGCATTTACGCTTTTCCCTCTTGAATTTCAATAGCTACCTATTCGTCATACCAGCCCTTTTTTCATTTCCTCTCAATTTCAACATAACAGAAGATCAAAAGATGACTTGACACTCTGATCTTGTACAAGATTAGCATGTATTCAAAGTATATAATCACATAACGCCACGAGAAACTACCTGGCCGGTCACTTCAGTGCCATGGAAGCTCCTGCACATTTGCAATACAGTGTTTACATTCATTAAGAAGCATCAAAACTGAGATAACCACATACACACCAAAAAAAAATCAGCATGAGACATAAAATGCACATAAATACCCATAACAACTCAAGTCTAATCATGTTTCCTAGAGATAGAACTGATAATCCTAGTGATTATGTCGTAGTCATACGAAGTCGAAATTAATTTTGCATTGTCTATATACTGACACATAACTAATCCACATCCCTATGATGATTATCAACAACCTCTCTTAAAAAAACACAAGTAGCCCGATTCAAGCAGTGCGCATCCAACTTGACCACCAAGCAAGCGAAAGAATGCAACTTTATCACAAATTACAGCACCGACATAACAAAAGCAAAATTCACGAATCACTTTCGATCAAAATATGCCCACAGGAAATGCAAATTCTCCATAAAATGAAGCGAGAAAGAGAGAAGGGAAGGGAGTGCGAACCGGACGATCTTGTCGAGGTAGTCGGAGAGGAGGGAGTTCCAGAAAGGGCCCATGGCAGCGGTTCCCTCGACGACGACGACGAGCTGCCTCTCCGACGACTCCATCGCCGCCTCCTTGGGCCGTGCCTCCATGGAATGTCTATGCGATGTCTACCGCCCGCGCTTAATTGAGGAAAGAGTCAAAATCGCTTCTCCTTCTTTTCCCCTCAAATCAAGCATTTTCTTTTTTCCAAGGAAAGTAACGGGAGCTGCTTGGGCCTAGGTTTGGCCGAGCGGGCTGCCAGAGCCAGGAAAGAAAAAAAAGAAAGGATTAAGCCCACTAATTCTACCCTAAGCCAGATACATGAGTCGAGTTCAATAGATTTCAAATCGAAGTTAAGCTTGAGATAATGAAAGGATTGATAAAGATAGAATGCCTCTAGGATTGGAAACTTAAGACATAAAACCTTAATGGTAGCTATTGTATGTGTATATATATACATAGTATAAGAGGGCTTTGAGCTTTAAGTCTACCTTAATGTTAGGCGATGATCATACTATTCCACATACCCTTAACACAAGGTGAAAAGAAAATATGGGGCATTCTTTATGTGTCAAGATATCATATCCTAACACCTGACCTTCACATATACCCTTCATGTCATATGAAATATTAACCCTCTAGTCTACATTCCTTTTGCCCTCACACACAGTTGCAACCACAAAGTTCAGCATACTTTATATTTATTCCTTATTGATTCCAAGACTTTGAGGCTTAAGCACACCATGTAAAAGATTACTAATAATGTGCCCCAAAGTTTATCTCCCCGCAACATGTTAGTTAAATAAAATAATAATACAACACACGTAAACAAACAAGGCTTAGTCAACTTAAAGTGCAATTCATCCTAAATAATCAAGACATAAGCCCACATACATATACATCATAAGACCAAGGATTTATTCCCAAAATACATAGCATATTACATAACATAACCCAAAATATAAACACAACACCACCACGCCTTCATGAGCCACTCGATCTATTTGCCTGCTCCAACTCAAGCAAAAGAAAATACCTACATATGTAATAAAAAAATATCACTAATCAAATGATCACTAGTATACAGATAACTAGTAAAATAATGAAGCTGGCTAGTGAGTGTCTTAAATACCAACAAAAAAATCATAAAATATTCCAGAAATAACTCACATATCAAGTAGCAAGTTAAGAATGCCAGATGCCCTCAAAAGATACTAACAAGCATAACAAAGCTTGGTAGTTCCTATAACTATATAAATAAACATAAGCATACAGTCGCAATGTCCTTTGTATAACGCCAACTATGGTACTCAGATTGTAAAACCCGAACTGTCAGTTCGGTGTTCTTGTGACCGGTTTAGCTTTGGTTAGATTAGGTTAGCATTCAGTCAGTTCGATTTGACCGTATTGGCGTTAAGTGGGTCCTTGTGTGTTGTTGTAGACATGGATATTGGGAGCGTCCGCGGTTAAGTTTTATCCGGTCGGCCTCAATTTCCAAGTGGCCTTCTTGTTGAGTATTTAGTTAGCCTAAGGCTGTGTGTCGTGTTAAAGTTGTATCACATGCATCTTTGGCATACCCTCTAGCCTTAATCGTGGCCCAGTAGCCTTCTCCAATTAGCCCCAACCTTTTCCCCCTCTTTTGCCCCTTTTCCCCCTCTTTTCTTGTTGTCTTGGGTTTAGCACCATGGCGCTAGACCCCCAACGATGTGGCGCTAGCATGTGTGTGGTGCACCATGCGTGTGCTAAATGCTAGTGGCGGTGCTCGTGCGTGGACCTTTTT
>JAVDBV010048005.1:0-28785 GCA_032619315.1 Piper longum
CCCAAACTACCCGTAACGCGTCCTAACGCGGTAAACGGCCTAAAACTAATTCTACGATTAAACTACATAATAAAAAAAACTGGACTGCATACTCTCATATATTCTGATAACTCATTCTTTTCTGCTGTATTCATGACGTTATCATCGTATACTTGGGTACACATGACCCCTCGTAGCTCATACACGCGACTGGCGTCGGCTCAGTACACGTGTTCTGAAATATACTCGACTCGAAAATAACGGCCGAACCGACCGGTTCTAAATATAAAACCCTGACTCGAATCGTGTGTTTTACTGTACATCACGGATCAGATTGCAGACTTAAATAACTTTAACAAGAATCAACTCTTATCTAGAAAAGGGTTTGAAGACTCTGACTGATCCTCACTTTCGATAAATTATTGGTTTAGACTTTCTCAAGCCAATTCTCCACCAAGGCGAACTTAAAAGATTAGAATGCTTTTAACCAAGTGAATTTACATGCCACTAAAGGTGGATTGCCTTTATTGCAAGAACATTGTGTACTTTTTTTCTCCAAGTGAATATAATGTACTTTAACAGACACAAAGAAGACCCTTTCCTTTCAGTGACGTACGCCGACAACCCCTGCGTGCATTTGCATTGACACAGTAGCAAGTTCAGAGAAACAGAACAGAATCGCTAATCCCTACTGCAGTTTAGGTCGAGAGTTGTAACAGAGGTCCCAGGCACAAAAATAATACAAACCGTGTTTCCCTTCATACTTCCACTTCACAAGTGTAAGTAACAACGTGCAGATGTGACAGGTCAGGTTCCTCATATTCATTAGAACGGGAGTGAACCAATTGTATAGAAGCATAGTTTTAATATTTTTATAAAAAATTTCAATAAACATCCCCAATCAATTCAAGGTTTCCAAGTCAAATTCTTTAAATAGATTTTAACTAAGATGTTGAAGTCAAATAATAAAAATTTTTAAATTACATTATTTTTTAAAAATAATTAATTACTATTTTTAATTAATAAAATTGTAATATATATAAAATATAAGTGACCAGTTAAAACCAACTCTACTTTATAATATACTAGGCAATATATCACGCTGTGTGTGACTTATACTGCAAGATAACTTTTTAATTTTATAGATAAAATCTCATTGAATAATAAAATATATTATAATAATCTAATATTTTAGATATAGATTATAATTTACTTTAAAGATCATCATAATTAAATGAGAAAATAAATTATAATAATTTGATTTATTATCATTTTTATTTTTATTGAGTGGCTATATCTTTTATTTTTAATCACATGTCAAAACTAAGTTCGGATCAAAAAGAGTAAATAGAGAGTAAAATCCGTATTCCACGATTTTAATCCGTGAAGGAAAGTTAACCCCAACTCTGAGCCACCGCCTTCAACCACCTTGCCACTATAAAGTCTTATTTTTTTCCCACACTCCATTCTCCATCTTACCAGCGGGGCACAAGGTATGGATGTAACTCATGGAGCTAATGGGTGATTCATGTGGTGATGAAGACTCGGTTTTCTACTGTTCCGTGCAATGCACATGTATGTAGAAGATTGGACCCTTTCCTAGTCACGATATTTCACAACGCTGAAGCCCAGGTCGTGGTCTACGCACGCATAAGATACATTGATGACCCAATATTTAAACAGTCGTCAACGTGGGATAACGTGGCATTGCCAGCTTTTGAGTAGCAGTGGTCGAGAAATTTTATGTGTAGCCCTTAAATGTCAATAGTTCAAAGCCGAATATTTTGATTAGCAGACGCAAGGATGTGGAGAGAGGCAAGGGCGGGATAGGGACCATTTGAACAATATAAATAGACTGCACAGGTCAGAAGGAGCACCGTAGCAAGCACCCTTGTAGTTTGCTTTCATCAAACTCAATCATCTTTCTTCACACTTAATCAGTTCCTCTGAGGACTGTCTTCTTCTTGGGGGCTTATTTTTCGTTTTGGGCACTTGCTGTTTGGTATAATCCAGTAGATTGGAGGGTAAGAAAGTTTAGTTTAATCCGGTAGACTGGCGGGTCAGAAAGTTTGATATAATCCGGTAGATTGACGGGTCAGAAAGTTTAGTGATCATCATCTTGTTCCTTTTTTGTTTGAAGGAGATGGCGGTCGAATCCTTTAATGCTTGGCCATGCAGTAGCTTGGTTAACTTTAAGGTTTAAAGCTTTTTATTAAAATTGGTTGGATTCTATTTGGAATTTCTTTTGGTTTATGCTTATGGGTATCTCTTGGTTCAATTTTAATCAACAGTACCTTCTCTATGCGCCTCTTGTCGCTAAATTTCTCTACTCAAGAAGTGCTGATCAGGGCAATGGTGCAACATGGTGCCTACATATTCTTATGATATGTTTTTTGAGAGGGTGGGTTCATCAGCTCTGGCATAGTTACAGCAGCATGCTATTCCTCACCAGATCAAAGAAAATAATCAAGAGACATGCAGACTTCAAGCAGATTGACGATGAGTGGAACTGGTTAGTTCAGCTTTGAGTTGTTGGTTACCATTTCTCAGGGTGAAAATGTCCTTTTAATTTACTTGGTGGTGATGGAAATGTTCTTTAATTCAATTTACATATTTGTAGGGATAATTTCTTGATCTTACAAGCATTCATATCAACAACTCTCTGCTATGCGTTTCCAAGCCTTAGATATCTTCCTTTGATGAACTGGAGAGGTCTCGTAGCAGCTCTTCTTCTCCACATTGGAGTCGCCGAACCATTATATTATTGGATACACAAGCAATTGCATACTAATTATTTTTTCAGACTAGTTCATTCTTTGCATCACTCTTCGTCAGTAACAGAATCATTCACTGGTATAATTTTATTTTCATATGTCAAATTGTATGTTTTTCTTTTTCATACTAATTTTTTTTTGCAAATTTTGCGGTTTAAGGCTAATTTTTCATCTTCTTTAAATTCACGCAGCGAGTCATGCCACGCTATTTGAGCACTTGATTTTATTTGTGATTGTTGGAATTCCAACTATGGGACCTTTTATACTGGGTTTGGGATCAACAAGCCTGATATACGGGTATCTTTTAGCATTCGATTTCTTGAGATGTATGGGGCATAGCAATGTGGAAGTGCTTCCTTATGGTCTTTACCGGTTGTTTCCTTTTCTCAAGTATCTACTCTACTCGCCTACGTAAGTGATAATTTCAAGCTTTATTCCTATGATTATCATGTGTAAACGCTGGCTTATCTCATCTTGGTTGTGGAGATAACGCTCATTAGGAATTTTGTTGGAAGGGAGAGAGGTGTCATATAACTTGTGCGGTAGCTAGATCCCGGTGAGATGTTGAAAAAACTATCTAGGTGGATCGGCAACACCATACAGTCCCTTGTTGAACAGGCTCATTATGACACTTTTTTACGGTTCACGAAGAAAGTAGAAAAACTTACTCTGGCTGATGGGTCATTCAGCTTAACTTATGAAACGAGTTAATTGCAATAGATTACCAATCTTCTTTTATGGTCTAACTTGGATGAAGTTATCCATTCTATAAGTGGTAGATGCCCATCTATCCCATCATCGAACCAATTTTTCATTTTTACGTTTTGCAGATACCACAGTCTACACCACAAGGACATGACAACCAATTTCTGCCTTTTCATGCCATTATACGACAAGTTGGGCAACACACTCAACGAGAAGTCATGGGATCTCCACAAGAAGATAAGCGCAGGTCTACATAATTTCTTGTGCCTGGAAAGAATAAACTTCCAGACATAATTCCACTATATTTAAGACTCAAAAATTGTCTTTGAAAATGTGGTTCATAAGAAAGTTTTCGCCCCTTCAAACTCGTATCTGGTCTAAGTGTAGATAATTATTACTAAGTAAAGATGATATTTAAACATTTATTGTAAAAGTTTATTCAGTGTGGTTGAAATTGATTGTGTAGAGTTTGGTCGGATCTGCTTTTATGATTAGGTGACGTTCATATAGCGACTTGAATGAATGAAATTGATAATCAACCGAGATAAGTTTAACTGTTGGATTTTGTCCGCGTTTTGTGAATGATTGCAGGTGAAAAAAATAGACCACCAAACTTCGTGTTTCTTGCTCACATAGTAGACATCATGTCTTCCTTGCACGCTCCTTTCGTATTCAGATCCTTTAGCTCCCTGCCCTTCTCAACACAACTCTTCTTGCTGCCATGGTGGCCAGCCGCGTTGATTGTTATTATGCTCATGTGGGTTTGGTCCAAGACCTTTCTCGTCTCCTCTTACACGTTGAAGGGTCGGATGCAGCAGACATGGGTTGTTCCTCGTTGTGGATTTCAGGTGGCTCAACCTCTTTAAGAAAATTAAACCAGCATATACTATACTTTTTGTTATATGTGTGAAAGGTTCTGAACATGGATTTTGTCCCTTTTTTTTTCTCAGTATTTTCTACCATTTGCCACGGAAGGCATTAATGCACAAATTGAGGCAGCCATCCTTCGGGCGGACAGATTGGGCATCAAAGTGATCAGCCTTGCTGCACTAAATAAGGTGTGTCTCGTCCAAGCGTTTGAAGGACGTCCCATGTTATTCAAATGTTACACGCAACCATTGGACCAAATCTCGTGGGTCAATTAAAGAAAACAAAAAATTTAGCTACCTCTCTATTCATGTTTGATAATTTTTGCTCAAACCGTAATTTTAAATACAGTGTTGATAATCAAACTGGTTAGGTGGTATGAAAAGTATTTGATTCAGTCAAGTGGAATTGGGTTAAATTATATTGTAAAATTATAAATAAAATATTTTATTAAACGTTAAAAATATATATTTTCATTAATATTTTATTATATACCAATTAAAATAGCAAAATTGAGAGGTCGTACGCATTATAACATGTAACATTGGATAATATGATACGATAATTAGAATTACGATTCAAATCATAAATTTATTGTTCATATGCAGAACGAAGCGCTAAACGGAGGTGGGACTCTATTTGTGAAGAGAAACCCAAACTTGAAAGTCAGAGTTGTCCATGGAAACACCTTGACCGCAGCAGTTATACTCAACGACATCCCCAAAGATTGCAAAGAGGTGTTCCTCACCGGGTCCACCTCCAAGCTAGGCAGGGCAATTGCTCTGTACTTGTGCATGATGAAAGTGAGGGTCATGGTAAGCTAGTTCACATGCCAAGCTAAAAAGGCAAAAAATGTAGGGGGCTCTTTCATACTTTCAAATATTGAATGCTTCAACAATTTGTTAATCTTACTTCACCTTCAATTTGATGGACAGATGCTGACTGTTTCCACCGAAAGGTTCCAGTCGATTTACAAAGAAGCTCCTGCCGAGTTTCAGCAGTATCTTATTCACGTTACCAAGTACCAAGCTGGACAGAGTTGCAAGGTAAATTACAGATAAGAAGGCTATACATATTAGCAAATGACAGTTGACTATTGGACATTAGTTCATTAGTCTTTAGGCTATAGTCATAACCAATCTCTTTTATTGATGCATTTTTATCTGATTTGTGCATTATGCTTAGGCATGGATTGTTGGGAAATGGTTGGGACCAAGTAAGCAGCGTTGGGCTTCACCCGGAACACACTTCTACCAATTTGTTGTCCCACCCATCTTGCCCTTTAGGCGAGATTGTACCTATGGCAGTCTTGCAGCCATGAGATTGCCTCAGGACGTTGAAGGACTTGGCTCATGTGAGGTGAGTAGGACCGTGTGTCTACAGTTCTTTTCGGCAATATTGTGGTTATAAATCAAATAACTAACTTTTTATTTCAATAAAACAAACATACTAGTTTGTGGGTACTAAAATCTAAGTGTTCCTAACAACTGGAACAAATTTTACTTTACAGTATTCAATGGAGAGGGGAGTTGTGCATGCATGCCATGCTGGTGGCATTGTCCACTGTTTGGAGGGTTGGACTCACCACGAGGTTGGAGCCATTGATGTGACTCGGATAGACCATGTGTGGGAAGCAGCATTGAAGCATGGATTTCGTCCTGTTTGATGAACTTGGCAAGAAAGATAGGAAGCGTAACTGAAACTGCACAATTATTACTCCTAAAGCATATATATAATACGTAGTTATAGGCCTGTGATTGATTCTTTTTATCAAAATTATCAATTTCTACATGTCATTGTAATTTTTTAATGAATGCAATAAGGATATAAGACGTATTCCTCCTCCAAATAATGTGTCCTTTGCCTTCAAGTTTAAATTACAATAGTGTCATTGTATTGTGTGAACTCTTTCGCATATGGAAAATGAGTTGTGGGTGTGGACAACATTAATATTTTGCACAAAAATGGGGACAAGATTTGAATGATTATTCTAGTTTTTAAGGAGTTACTTTCCCTCCTAATTTCTTGTGTTCTTTTCCTTGAATTACTTGAAAAGATAACAATATATTAGCGGCTATGTTCTCATTGCCTTAGTTTGAACAAGCAGTTTTCTCCATGAAATGGTGAAAAGCACCAGATTCTGATGGGCTTATATTAGAATTTATAAATCTGCCTGGCCAATTATTGAAGGGGATGTCCATGGAATTGCTTGTAGATTTTTCCATACACATCACTTGCTCACTCATCTTAATTATATAATCCTCTTCCCTATCCCAAAATTAATTAAGATGAACCACACACTTGGCCTATTAGTTTGTGTATTGTCTTCTACAAAATAACTTCTTAACTCTTAGGCAATCGACATCCGTTTTAGATAAGTATATGTAAGATTCCCTTTAGTTAGTCAACATTCATTATTTACGGGAGTAAATTTAATATATTGTTGGGATGCTTATATGATCTTTAATTTGATTAACTATTTTTAAAAAAAATAATTAATCTTGTTAAAAACCAGTAATTTGGTTAAGCAACCTGGAGACAAATTCAGATTACATTCAAGAACTAAAAAACAGAATTTTAGGAATGAAATTCCATTAAGGTGGGTAAATATAAGATCCCCAAATTTAATCTCATATTTAATACGTATTGGGCAATATCTAACATATTATTAATAAAATATAAATTAAAATAGTAGATCTTTTAGATCTTTATTGCGGTGGAAGAAAAATCGAACTATTTGTAGGGATTGGAGTGGGTAAAATAATAGTCATTATGAAATTGATCAACAACACTGCTAAAGAAATGACGAAACTAATTAATTTGTACTAATTAGGTCTGGTCATTATAATATATCTCCACAAAACAAAATATTTTAATTCCAGGACATCATATTAGTGGCAATATGACAATGGTACATGAGTGCCTCGATGGTTACATATAAAAAGGGCCAAAGTTGTGTGCAATTAAAGTTGACTTGTCTTTGGGTTATGATCGAAAGAAGTGGAATTATCTCTATGCTCTTCAACGTACTTTGTGCTTTTGGGAAGCATGGTGCAATATGATCCACAATCGAGTTTTTACAATCTCTTATTTAGTGGGGATTAGTGGACATAGATCTAGATTGTTTCGACATCTAATGGTATTCCGCGTGGAATCGTTTTCAGCAAGGTGATCCTCTTCCCATATCTATTTACTTTGGGACTTGAAGGTTTATCTCTCATGATTAAGTATGCTGATCAAATGGGTAATATTGATGGGGCGAAAATTATACCAGTTGCCACTTCAATGGCTTATCTTTATTTTGCTCATGATTTGTAGTTGTTTTGTGAAGCAAATATTTTTAAAATATGCATGGGCCGAGAAAGAGTCTTTGGATGATTTCCAGGTAATTTCTTGTCAATCTATTTATAATGGTATGTCCACACGTTTTATTTTCCCCTTGTTGCATCATGCATATGAATCTTCAGTAAAATACTGCAAATGAAATCTTCCTTTTGTTGCATTACCTTGAGGCCCATTTGGTTTGATTGAAAAAAAACTTTCTTATTTATGCTTGGTGAAAAAGTTTGACAAGAAATTTAGGGGTGGAATTTACTTTCTTATCGAGTATTAGTTATACCTGTATGCTCAAAGTTGTATCCAATGTGAGTGAAAATAATTCAACGAGTTATTATATGCCTAAAACTGATTTTGAACAAGGTTCACTCACTGCAAAGGAAATTTTGGTGGGCATAAAGTGGACGAGAACACTAGTTTGTGATATGGTATATGTGCCCCTATTAGAGGTGTAAATGAGCCAAGCCGGCTCGCGAGCTTTGTGCGTTTGGCTCGGCTCGGCTCACGGTCAATAATTTTGTGCTCGAAAAAATACTCGGCTCGAAATGGATAAGTTCATTGAACAATGAACAGAGTTTGAGCAAATGAGTGTTCGGCTCGAAACTTGATCTCAATGTGTTTAAACTCGAAAAAACATTCGGTTCGGCTCGGCTCGTAAATACTATTGAGGTCATATGAAACTTATATAGTGTTCAAAAATATTTTTGATCCTATATAAGTCGAGCACATAAATATTCGTCAAACTCGAGCTCGACTGGAGCTCGGCTCAAGGTCAGCTCGATTTAAACCCAAACACTATAAATTTTGAAGAAGCTCAGTTCAGTTCGTTTACATTAAAGCTCAACTCGTTTACATTAAAGCTTGGTTTGACTCGTTTTATATTAAGCCAAACGCAAGCACACCCCTGTTCAGCTCGGCTAGGCTCATTTACACCCCTAGCCCCTATTGAATGTGGTAGTTTAAGGATGAGTCTATTCCAACAAGTTATTGAAGCATTTCTTACTAAATTAGTTTGAAGATTTGTCTCTTGTCTATCTTGCCTCATTTAAAGGATTTTTTCTACTAAGTATGGTGTGAGGTGTGGAATGGCGGTCTGATATTGTTTCGTGTGTGCAGTCTGGACTAATGGAGTAAAGACCTAAAAAGGTATCCAAATTGGATTGTAAGAAATGGTATAAATATTAAGCTTCACATGGATCATTGAGTCTCTTCTCTGCCTAATGGTATTCCGTACATGATGAATGAGTTCTTTGATAGAGTATCTAATACGGTTAATTGATCGACGTCATCATAAAACTCTGGTCGAAATAGGAAGCTCCTTTTCCAATTGTTTAAAGATCAGGATGTTATTGCCATTTATGCAATATTTCCTCTTAAGTTGCTAAAATATAGATGTAATTGGTAGGGGATTAAAATTAGAGCATTTACAATTAAAGTGTTTAAAATAATAAGTTTGCACCTCATTGGATATTTAGATTTTGATTTTACTTGGAGGCAATGGTAAGGAGAAAATTTCCCTACGACTGTTAATTTTGGGGTGGAGAATGGCATAGTGCATGATATCTACTATTGATTTTTTACGTATGCAAAATAATATAGTTCTCAACTTGAGTTTCGTGTAATAGTTCACTTAGACCTATTTGATAATTTTCTTTTGTAATTCAATTATTGTTGAACATTATTTTGACACGACAACAACTCAAAACTCTCTAAGTGCTATCTTGGATTATCAAATAATTAAGTGAAGAAAGGAAGATAGAAGATCCAAATAAAGTGTTGAAGTGGTTTGACTTCAGTCAAGACTTCGGCAATCGAAGACGTGAGGTGGAGGCCAAAGAAGAATAAATTTTAACCTTTGGTTGATCTTCAGTTAGTGGTTTGACAACGGAAGACTAAAGACTTAGTAAAGAAGTTATGATGCGTCAAACTTTAGCTGACCTTTGGTGTGAGCTCGACAACCAAAGTACAAAAATGAACTTTAGGTATGACATGGTGAAGAGTAAAAGAGGACTTTGACCAAGCTTTGGTCAAGGGTACAGTAGCCAAAGACAGTTTGGGAATCTTGTGGCTGACGCGATGAAAGGAAATTGAACTTGAAGAGACTTCGGCTAAGCTTCGGTCGCAAGTACGACTGCCAAAGTTAACGTGAATAGTTTTAAGTGAATAATAGGTAGGCAATAAGTTGATTGTTCGATAATCGATCTTTATGAAAACATTGTCAAAACTAGGTGTTGTAAAAGCCAAAAGGGAGGGATTCAAACCCCAACCGCTAATATTTTTGTAGAGGTGTTGGAAATTTATAATATGGCATTGGAAAGTGTGTTTTGGATACCTCTTTCTATCATTGTGAAAGTCTCTTAGATCAATTTGGAAAGCTCAACCTTATATTAAAATTGACATGACCTATAGCTTATAATCTTAGGTGTTGATTGTATAATGAAGAATAAATCTTGTATATGAGGCTAACTAAAAGTGTATTTGAACTGATTGTAATCTCTCTAGGTGTAGGGAGATTGTAATCTTTCTCTGAAGAAGAAAGTGTTTGGCCAGAGGACACCTTAGCTCAAGGTGTGAGCTTGTGAAAGGAGGCAGCTTCTAGGTGTTGAACCTCCGAAGCTCTTTGGAGCTGATTAGATAGGATCCTTGGCACTCGGGCGATAGGAGGAAGACTTGTCGGAGGCTCCTAAGTGTTAGGAGTGCAAGCTTCCTTAGCACTTGAGGGGTGCTAATGCAAGAGGCCTAGCTTGTTGCTTATAAATTGAACAAGCGGATTGTCATAGTGAAACTACAAAGATCTACCCAGCCAAAGGATTTTGTATAATAGAAGAGAGGAGTCATATTTGGGAACTTCTTTAAAAATTACATGTGTCTTCTCGTTTCTCCTTTTCTATTGTGTGTTTGTTTTAATTTAAATTCACTTATTTTATCACACATTACTTAGCTCCCTTATGTTTGATCTGTTCATTTTAAAGAATTAAGTGAATCAAGTTCAAAGCCACTAGTAGCTTGCATGATTTGACTGATTCGTCAAAGCAAGTAGCTTTGTGACCTTGATCTTGTAGTGCCACATACACTAATTATATTTGATTGGGTTCAATTTACATTTGTTATTACCTTCCCTGTTGTTTCTTCTTCATATTTGTTATATCTTATTTTGTTTAAATCATTTCCACTATAGTTGTCCTATTTTTGTCTTTATAAGGGTTTAAGTGTCGTGGGGATCTAAAATTTTTATTAAGTGTGTAGTTAGCTCTCTCCTATGCAAACGCCTTCAATTACTTCCTTAATATGGTTTGCATTGATGGATATAAAGTATTATATATATATAGAATATAATAAGCTTATAACAGAACTATCAACACATAAATAGAGAATATAATAATTAGAGGAAAACCCACATTTAATGGGTAACTCTGAATGTATTTGGAAAACAGGATATACTAGAAACCAATGTAGGTTAAGAAAAAAGATTAAAGAATTAAATATGTCTAAGGAAGAAAAGGAAAATTTATATTCTTAATTAGATGAATATAGTAGTGAAGAAACATCTGAATATGATGCTTTAGAAGTAAATGATTCAAATAGTGAAAAATCATTAAGTAATGATAGTAATGATGATTGTAATTGTTATAATAGTATAATGGGCTAATATAAGTATAAACATGATAACAGCACAAGAATTATTACTTTTAGATATAATAGATGAAATAGAAGGCAAAACAAAGCAAAGAGAATTAATAGAAAAAGTCTTATCTACATCTAGAGAGAAAAAACTAGAACCAAAGAAAGAAGTTTTAGTTAATCCATCCTATTCTATGGTGGATGTATTTCAAAGATTGAAACAAGAGAAACCTATAACTCCCAATGATGTAAAAATGGAAATAAATGATTTAAGAGGACAAATTAGTCTATTAAAACAAAGAATAGAAATATTAGAATTGGCTAATGAAAGAAATTTTAATGATAAAGATAGTGAATTAAATATTTTTGAAGAATCTGAATTTCAAATAGGAGAATCATCTCAACAAGAATAAACCTCAAAAGAATATTTAAATATAATAGAACAAACCTTAACAAGAAGATATATATTAAAAATAAAAAAAAATTGTTCATAAGGAATTTACATTAGAAACATTAAAGATTACAAGTAAAATATAAATTACCTAATCTTACTGTTTGTATAAATGAAGTCATATTAGGAAATCCTTTTACTGCATTAATTGAACCTTTTTTTCTTAATGATAAAGGAATTCATACAAAATAGAATTGGTCCAATATTTTCAGAAAGAAATAAAAACATTACTAGATAATAAATTAATAAGACCTAGTAAATCTCCTTAGTCTTGTTCAACTTTTTATGTATATAAAGCTTTAGAAATTGAAAGAGGAGCTCTTAGGTTAGTTATTAATTATAAACCATTAAATAAAGTTTTAAAATAGATTAGATATAAATTCAAAATAAAAAAGATTTATTAAAAAGACTTTACGAGACAGAAATCTTTAGTAAATTCAATCTAAAATATGGTTTTTGGTTTTAAAATGGAATGCAATGCCTTTTGGACTTAAAAATGCTCCATCAGAAGTTTAGAATTTAATGAATAATATATTTAACCCATAAACTGAATTTATCATAGTATATATTAATGGTGTATTAATATATTCTCATAATCTAGATCAGCATTTTAAACAATTAAATCATTTTTACAAAATTGCAAAATAAAATGGAATTGTTTTATCTAAAAAGAAAATGATTTTAGTCCAATCTTCTATTATTAGATATTTGGGACATACCATAGAAAAAGGATATATTAAACTTATTCAAAGAGTATTAGAGCTTTCAAATAAATTTCCTAATGAAATTTTAGATAAAACTCACTTACAAAGATCGGTGACTGGAGTACGACACTTGGGCGTGGCTCCCTCGTGTCGTGGAGTCTAGTCAGCGGCGGTGGCTTTCAAGGTGGCACGGCGATGGAATGCGGGGCTCAGCGGCAGCGTTGATGGTTTGGGGAAGAAGAGAAGAGTTGGGGTGAGAAGTGGTTCAGTGGCGATATCATAAATAAAACTTGTTCCGAGTTCAACTAATATAAAAAATAATAACTAACTTGTAATAAATCTTTAAAAAAATCCGAAAAAATAGGAAACAAATTCAATAAAATATAATACTCACCATTACCCCACAATGACATGTTCTATACCTAATAACCCACCTAAACTACTCTATAACACCCTGTATTGCATTATTCAACTTAAAAAAATTCTACGATCAAACACATAAAAAAATATACCGCATACTTTCACATACTCTGATAACTCATTTCTCACTATCTTATTTTGACGTTAACATCATATACTTAGGTACACTTGACCTTCATCGCTCATAACTCACGACTGGATTTGGCTTAGTACGTTGTTCATAAATTTGACTTGACTCGAACCAATGGTTGAACCGACTGGTTTGCTCATGTAAAACTCTTACTCGAGTCACGGGTTTTATAAGTAGGCCTCTACTGGTCGCCAGCGAGGGGTCAGTAAAGGAAATTGGAGTGGCTGAGAAGAAAGCCGAGGAGGAGAAAACAAGTCGGGGACAGTTTTGTAATTAAAACTTGACTTTCTCTCGACGCGAATTAATAATAATAAATAAATTCCAAAAAATACAAAATAAAATATAATAAAATACCATAAAATTAAATAATCGAGTCCTAATATGAATGGCATGCTCTAAGCTTACGAACCCACCCAAAATAATCAATAATGCATCCTAACGCGATGAACGTCCTAAATCTAATTTTACGATCCACTATATAAAATAAAAATATGAAAAATAAAAAAGTAAATAAACTGGCATATTGTCATATATTCTGATAAATCCTTTTCCTGCTTTGCTACTAACGTTATCATAATATAATTGGGTATACATCACCCACATCGCTCATAATACACAGTCGGCCTTGGCTCAACACGTGTGTTCTAAAATTGACACGACTCGAACTGATGGTTGAATCGACTGGTTCGCGTGTTTAAAACCATGACTTAGATCATAGGTTTTACAACCTTCCCGCCTTATAAAAATTTCATTCTCGAAATTTTAACTCAAGGAGGTCTCAAACTCATGCAAAACTCATGCACTATCCTCTATTACTTTAACAATCATGTACAACCTCACTAACTATAGTTATACCGATATGGCGAGTTATGCTAGTGATGCTGTCAATGTCAAACCTTCCTTATTCTAAACTTTTTGTGCATGTTCTCACATTATCATCATCATTATTTCTATTTATGATCCTTACTACTAACTCGGCGTAAAAGTCTAAGTTTACCCCTAAGGGCCTATCGGGGTTGTCAAGTAGATACTCTTGAGTATTGCAAGGTGCTAATTTGAGCTACAACTGGGAAAACTATGTTGTGGGCATGACATACTTGCTAACATATACCCATGTCTCTCTAATCCTCATCGATGTGAAAGGTCAACTACATGTACTCTCAGGACACTCTGCTTGAGGCCCTACAGCCATCCTAAGGTGTGCTATGAGTATCCTACAATGTGGTGAACACCAGTACTAGGTACGGGTATATAGGCTAATCAGCTACACAGCTCACTGTTGCCTGTCTAGATCTAACTCTCAGATGTCCCTGTATCAGGAACTGGGCCACTCACCGGGTCCTAGTTGACTTGGTCCCAAGTCAAATATCTCACTTTGTTCTAGAAAAGAATAAGGATAGCTGCTATGACTCTACTGCATACTATGGCTCTGGTGGTTATCTATACAACTACTAACGGCAGCTAAAGGGAACTCTCTGTGATGGAATGGTGGCAAGAATCTTGTACATTCACAACGTGTCTCAAGGAGTATCGAAACATATTCAACATGGAACTGTAGAGTCTGCATTTTGTTTGTGGCATGTGCGCTGGTCAATGTATGCTCATCTCCTCTATGTGACTAGTATATCTAGAAGAGTGAGTGTGAAAATACTCGGGTGAAGGCTCAACTTTATCTTACATCTGTGGGTTATAGGAAACGAGGCTGAATCTCATGAAAATCTGGTCACACTGCTCAAGAACTCTCAATAAATGATATCTCATCCTCACATGTGGGATATGACATTCGATAAACTGGAAATACACTAGGATAAGAAAAACCTACTACATTGGTATGTCACTCTGGTATATGGCAAGTCAAAATGTCATGCAAGTCTCTTTGTAGCATAATAGGTGGCCATAATATCAGTAGGTCTATGGACTTGTCTATAAGATAACTATAATTTACTATGCCACTAGTGATTAGTCTATGGAATAGTTAATCAATGACGAGCCTCAAAAATAGCTCCCAAGTGGCACTAGTTCAATCAGCTAACAATAGACGCATATTTCTTGATGTCATATTAGTCACGCATTTCTAAACAGGCGGGTTTCAAATGACCTAAAGAACCAATGTCTCGCCTCGAGTCTAGAGGGACTCATACTGAGATTTGACACATGTCTCATCTGCTCTTCAATAGTGTGTGACCTGCTGTCCCGTACCTATTTGTAGTACTAATTTTGACTCTCATGACTACTACTATTGTGGTAGACTCTTAAGCAAGGCTATCAATCAAGATGAGCATACATTGGTGTCTCTCCATCTTGTCAGTGCGGTATAGTCTGATTGAAGTCCTTGTCTACGTCACTCCTACACTAGGTGAAGTTGTCACTGCAAGACTAGTCAGCAATCAGCTACCTACACCGCAAACTCTAAACAGTTCCGTGAAGGCACCTCCTATACTGGGCTAAAGGATCAAACCTACGGTTCTAGGTAAGGACCTAATTGTGATAGTGTACAACTCAGACGGTGGTTGTGTGTCACTGATGGTGGAGGTGAACCTCGGACGGCGGTTGTGCAACTCGGGTGGTGGTTGTGCACCTCAAACGGTGGTTGTGCACTCAGACGGGGGTTGTGTAACTTGGAAAGCTGTTGTGAAACTTGGTTGGTGGCAGTGCTATCCATGTCGTGAACCCACTACTGTCTCTGACATGTCTTCGTCGATGTGTCTTTCTCCCTAAGGTGGCTACCAGCAACTCGGCTCAAGTTGTCCAACCATGTGTGTCTAATCAGGAGGGGTTTGGATCATGGTGGTGATGTGTATGATGGTGAACCAATGCTGAGCCTACACTTATCTCCAGAAATCTGAAGTGGCTGCTCCGGTAAGTTCTAATTGGATCTCAATAGCAATCACTAATTTGTCACTAGAACCTCATACGAAATCCAATCAAACCTCTAATTCCATAATCCATACTAATCCTGCTCATCCTCATCATTGTTGTCTCCTGGAAGTGGTCCATCCAAATTACCTGCTTAAACTCTTAGCTGTTCTTGAAGTGCTCTAGGAGCTCTTCTAGCATAACCATCTACTCCATCCATGAAGATATGTGAGAGGTTCAAATTTCTCAAAGTAAACCTCGAACCATGTCTAATGGATCAATTCAAGACACTTGATGGTTCCACTTATATAACTTGTAACTCTGCTATTGTTTACATACTTCAAGCTCCTTACTGACGTCATTTCTTATAACTCCATCCTGCAATGTACACCATGCCCCTTGGAAGGAGGATTGATGTGGTGACATGCAAAAGGCAGTCATCGGGTTAGCATCCGATTCAACCTTAGCTGACAAAACATGTAGATGCCCTAACTCATCCAAATCTCTCATGTAATGGAAAAAATTGGTTGGCCCCTAAGTCCATCATGACATGCCTATTAGATTCTTGCTAACATCTATTGACATCCGAATTTGGTATCCATCTTATACCCCTTCTACCTCTGCTAACACTCGAACATGCCCAGCTCAAATCTAACTCAACAAACAAATTTGATATCATGATAAAATTGATAAAAATGACATGCTGGCTCAACTGGAGCCAACTCCACATATTTATTATCAGGTCTTAACTACACAGTTATGTAACTAACTGATAGAAAAATCTGCATATAAAGACAATGGACAGAAATGTACTTGTCATCTTGACTCAAAGCACTCTTTGCACACACATCACCTATAATAGTATTCTCCATCTTATGCAACCGAGAGTGCCTATGATATGAAAACTATAACACCCAATCCTGGTACACTTGTGATCTGATCCAAAATGTAAGGGGTCACCCGATCAAGTCAATCAACACGAACCTAACCCAAATGGACCTACTCTCAGCGTCTTAAGATTGAAGATAATCATCATGATGAATAAATGAAATGCTCTAAACCTAACATGATTCTACATGAATGCCATGTTAACCAAGTCACACTAGAAAATAATCGTGTTAAAATTGATAAAAATTCTAAAATAAAATGAATAGAGTATAACCTAAAAGTGTAATAATGGGTCACCCTATCAAAACAACAATATATAAATATTTAATAGAACATTCACACAATAATTTCATTCATTCACATAGTAATCAATTCTAAGTCGAATCTTGACTCAACCACTAATTCATATTCAACTGACATTACTAAATTGGGTCGTGACCCATCTGTTCATCCTCATTCATATTTAATAGTTCATACTGGCTCTTAACGCATATGGTGATCATGTTCATCATTTAAACATATTTAGTAAATAGAATGCACATCATGTCATTGATATTAGTTGTACTAACAATACAAATAGCATGTCATCACATCAGTTTCACTATCACAATATCATAACAAGAAATACTAAGCCTTTTATTGTCTGACAAGTGTGCGCAAGAGACATCTCTACTCCTCCATCCAGACAAGCACATCCATAACCTAATCATCACATGATATATAATAAAAACACATCAGAAATGAGTGTTACTTGTCGAAAAATAACAATAACAATCTGGCAAATGAAGCTAATTGCTATTATAAATAAAACGAAATATATCTTATTTTGAACTCTCAGAAGGGCGTCTACTGGGGAGCCACTGGGTTGCAGACCTGATAGCATCGTGAATTGACTTGTCTGCTGATGCCTCTCTTGGCATTTTCTCATGTTTTTGATCCCACGAGACTGCCAGTGTATCGTAAGCCCTTTCCTATCCTCCATATATCTCCTAACCTTGGGCACGAAGGCCGTATACTCACAGGAAGTCATCTTCAGTACCATTTCAACCACAAGTCTAGATATGTGTTGTACTAAATAGTACCTTTAAACCTCCACATTTCTTCGGTGTAAGGATCTCAAAATATTAAGTTGTCAGGATCCCTTAGGAATGGAACAACCCTCTCAGAAATCAAGAGCCCGATGTGAATAGCATGTGCACTAGCTCATGGTATGTGCAAGTTAGTTTCACCATCTCTCGGCTCATTGAAAACTCGATAAAATTATATATAGGCATGTGAATAGATATCATGCGGTAAATCTTGTTTTCAAAGTTAGACTCGAGGGATCTCATCCTAAAGGGTTAATAATCCAGAAAATTATTTGACTAAATGGCCCGAGTTAAGTGGGATATGATTAAACACCACTTAACTCATCCTCGAATAAATAAAAAATCAAATCACACAAAATAGAGCGATAATCAAGGGCGAGTCTTAAATAGATATAGTAGAAGCTCCATGCACCTAGGCAGCGAGCTCATAATTCGTACCTGCACATCAAGACTACATGCTAAAGCCTTGTATGATGAAGAAATGAGACATATGAAAACATATGATCACAATCATACCCTAACAGAAATCAGATGACATATTAAAATTTCAAATTAAATACATGGGTCACAATCATAACCTAAACAACTATAACTACCAACATCAATCAATAAGTACAAACATAGTAATCCACTAGTATCCGTGCTTATACTACTTAAATCAATACACAATCAACTATTATCATTAAAATTCCTATAGTAACATGTATCCTTTAGGAGGTTTTACATTAGGATTTCCAATTGATCGTTTAATCTTCACGTGATTTTTCAAATATTAGAACTACTGAGTCTAATCAATTCATACTCAAAACATGCCACTATGTTTATCAAATAATTACTAATGTATGTACTCACTCACATGCCCTTTCATTATATTTTATCATAACGAATTGATCCATGATCAATTATATACATCTTGATCATGATAATTCATTTGCACTCCGTTATCTTATTCAATCAGTTGTCATGCTCCCCCACATACTTATCAATACCAATCAATTGCATATCTACCTTAATAACGAACCATAGGGCTCACAATTATATCTCAATCATGTCATTATCACCTAATTATAATCAATAACTTGTTAAATCTATCTCAATTTAGATTGCTTCTTCAATTTCATCACAGAATCGATTAAAGCATTAATAGTCATAATAATTCACTTTTCATTATCATCCATCATGAAATAACATCAAACTAAATCATCTGAGATGCATGCCTAATTGCCGGTGCCGATGACGGTGACATCAGCGAGGGCCGCGGCTGCCGCCAGCATGGCCATCACTAAGCCAAGGGAATACCTGGCCAGGGCTAGGCTAGGGTATGCCGCTCAGCATGAGCATGCCTAACCGAAGCTATTCTGGCCAGCTGGAGACAGGCTGCCAGTGAATGCACTGGAAACCTGGCTAGGGCACACCGGGGATGTTAGATGAGCGGAAGGAGGAAGAAAGAGGAGTGGGTTTGGCTGAGGCTGCAACCTGCCAACAGCGGGTCACTGGAAGGCCTGGCTAGCGGCGCTGCTAGCGGTGGTGGCGATGACTCAAAACAGCCCCGGCTAGGGCAATGACAGGGTTTACTAATAGAGATAGGGAGGAGAGTGGCTTGGCAGCGTGGCCAGGGGTGGGGGACTAATGGCAACGATGAGGGGTGGCCAGATGAAAGGGCACCGTAGCGGCGCTGCCGTCGGCAATGAAGATGAAGAAATTGCATTAGGTAGGAGTGCAACCGAGGGTGAAACAGGCTGTGCAAAGGCGAGGGGAAGGAAAGGGAGTTAGGGAAAGGAGAATGTTGATGATGGATAAGAGAGGGGGCAGTCACCGGCTGGAGGGGTGACTGGTTTATTGCAGCACTAGTCACCAACAATAGTGCATGCAAGCTGCAGCCTCGAGACACTCGCTATCACCGTGCATGTGGTCACTTAGACCGGGAAAGAGAGGGGAAGGAGGTGGAAGGGCTAGTGACAGTGATTGGAGGTCATTGTTGGAGTTGGTGGCCGGCATAAACACTTGCAAGGCGACAAATGCGGTGGCCATGGGGAAGGAAGTGGGGAAAGAGAGGAGGGAAAAAGGAAAGGGGAGGGAAAGGAGGCAGATGAGTGGTGGCGACGGCTAAAGTGGGTCACTAGGGTGGTGGCAGGCGGGGCTCTGCTGGTCGCTGACGAGGCATCGGGGAAGGGAGTCGGAGTGGCAGAGAAGAAGGCCAAGGAGGAGAAAACAAGTGGGGGGACAATTTTTTAATTAAAATTTGACTTGTACCCTACTTGAATTATTAATAGTAAATAAATTTCAAAAATTACAAAATTAAATATAATAAAATACAATAAAATAAAATAATCACGTCCTAACTTGAATGACTTGTTGTAAGCCACCCAAAATAATCAATCACGTGTCGTAACGTGATAACGATTTGAATATAATTCTATAATCCACTATATAAAATAAAATAAAAAATAAATAAACTAGCATGTTGTCTTATATTCTGATAACTCATTTTATTATTGTGATACTCTAATGACCCAGCCAAAAATGCAATATCGTGGGCCTAACTGGCCTTATGTGTTACTAAAAAATATAACTAACTAGGCCTGCAACGACCCGCCCTAACCGGACCTGTGTTACTTAAAATGGTAAATGAACATATAAGTTTAGAATTTATAACTTATCAAAATAACTCATGTTTCATACACAAATATATAAAATAACCATCCCACAGTCTTGGACTGTTTCCCAAAGCCACATTTATAACACAAGAAAATAAAAAGGAAGTCCACTTATTATCCGTTCGCCAGACCTAAGTCGGTGGAAGAACCGCCCAGTAGTCTTTTATTCTTCAGTCCAACACTGCTAACTTGCGGAGGCAATTCCGCATTAGTGATTAAAACTCGAAGCCATATAATTAAGTAAAACAAGTCAATTAAAACCCTATTTATTATGTCTTAGGTAATTCTTAGATTTTTGGCTGTCGGGTCCATTCTGACATGTCCATTATTGGCTGTCAGGTCCATTCTGACATGTCTGTTACTTTCTGTCATGTTCATTCTGACATGTCCCGTTGTCAGGCCCATTCTGATATTATTGGGCTATCAAGTCCATTCTAACATGTCTGTTACTGATTGTCATGTCCATTCTGACATGTCCACCTGTCAGGTCCATTCTGATATTATTAGGCTATCAAGTCCATTCTGACATGTCCATTAGGAGATTATGGGTTGTCAGATCCATTATAAAATATCCATTCAGAGCTTATGGGCTATCAGATCCATTCTGACATGTCCATTATGAGATTATGGGCTATCATGTCCATTCTAGCATGTCCATTCAGAGCTTATGGGCTGTTAGGTCCATTATGACTAGTCCATTATGACCTTATGGGCTATCAGATCCATTCTGACATGTCCATTATGAGATTATGGCAGCTAGGTCCATTCTGACATATCCATTTAGTGTTTATGGGCTGTCAGGTCCATTCAGTCATGTCCATTTTGAGCTTATGGGTTGTCAGGTCCATTCTGACATATCCATTCATAGCTTATGAGCTATCAAGTCCATTGTGACATGTCCATTATGAGATTCTAGGCTGTTAGGTCCATTCTAACATGTCCATTCAGAGCTTATGGGATGTCAAGTCCATTCTAACATGTCCATTTAAAGCTTATGGGCTGTTAGGTGCATTCTGACATGTCCATTCTGTGATTATGAAGGGTGCGGCCTTGTGTCGGACTAAGTCAATTCCGCGACCCCGGTTGCACTCGGTGCATGGTGGTCAAATCTGGGCTCAAGCCGACCAGACTGCCTAGAAGGGAAAATACAACATTTTAAATGATTATACGGACCTTTGAGGTTGACTAATATACCAAGAATGAGATGGAAAACTAATTTGGATGAGTGGAGCCATGCGTCTTAAGTTGATGAGTTCAACCCATGTAACCTACACCGACACCCATTGCTAGATAAAATACTAATGTCTCTATATGATGCATGTTTGCGGTGTGTGCTCATATCATCAATACATTAAATAAAATAAAATAATGCTAATAACCCTAAAAATAAATAAGTGGCAAGAAAATCAAGACATTATAATAATAATTAATTAATTTATAAATAATCAATGAATGCACTCATACATAATTAGATAAATAATAAATAGATTAGCATAAATAATACTCTAATAAAAAAATAATGATATAATCATAATATATAAATACACGACTGAACACGAGTAAATATTATATATATACTCGTGTTAGTAAGCATGTGACTAATTAAATAATTAAATAATTAAGAAAATAATAATTCAATAAATAAAGAAAAATACTCATAACATTCAAACATGCTAAACAATGTGAATATGCATCTAAACTAAGGTAAGGGTTCTCGAGTTACCAAAAACAGTCAAGAAATGGCTGAATGCAAGCTGAACCAAACAGAACCAAGCTGAATCGGGCCAACTAGATGGGCTGAACCAAATACTAGGTTATGTCAGGTAGATTGATGGACAAGAACATGGACATAGTCTGGCGGACTAGGGAATGACCAGTCGAACCCGAACACCAGTTGCGGGTAAACAGGCAGAACGGGGGCGGCGGTGTCCGTCACTAGAAAATGCCGACTGCGGCGCGGCTGGTGGCGTCGATGGTCGTGATCGAAAGAGGACGTGATGGTGGAGGTGTTGATGGGGACAACTGGCAGATTCCGGCCACGGGCTTGCCGAAAATCAACTGTAATGATAAGAAGTCATCGTTGTTGGTGGCGGCGTCGCCGGCGTCGATCACAGCTACGGAGATGGTCACGGGTGGTCTTAAAATATAGATCTAGATGAGTGGAAGCCATTGGGGTGGTCGGACTGGCCGGTGGTGGCTCACCAACGCCGGAAAGCCCAAAAACTCCGTCATCGGCGGTGATTTCGACGGTTCCGGTGGTCGTGAGAGGTACAACTGGAATGCTGGCTGCGAGGCGATCATTGGGGTGATGGTGCAGTGCCCAGAGTCTGGCCATGGTCGGGCAGGAAATTGGCAGTAACGGTGAGAAGTCATCGTTGTTGGCGGCTGCATCGCTGGCTCTGATCACGGCCACGGAAATGGACATGGGTGGTCTTAAAAATGTAGATCTAGATGAGTGGACGCCATTGGGGTGGTCGGACTGGCCGGTGGTGGCTTGCCAATGTCAGAAAATAACCTAAACGCTGGCGGCAGTGGCATAAACCGGTTCCAAAAACTCCGTCGTAGGCAGTGACTACAACGGTTCCGGTGGTCATGAGAGGTACGATTGGAATGTTGACCGTGAGGTGGTCATGAGGGTGACAATTAGTGGCCAAGGGTGAGGCAGAGACTCGCTGGCGGCAAACCGAAGTGGCGGCGGCGTTAACTCAATGAAAATCGTGGGAGATCTAGATTAGGAAAACAATATAGTGAACCTAGGGTAGAGGTGGACAGCTAGGGTATGAGAAAAATACCCTAACACCCGTATTTCATTTAACCGGGTAATCGAGTAAAGAAAAAAATATAATATTTAACCTGGTATAGAATATAATATAATTAATCATAAAAGTTTTCCAACGTTCGATCATTCCTCGACTAGTCAAATATATATAAGTTTTTTTTGTCACGGTCTTTACAATCTCGCCAACTTAAAAATTTTCGTCCCCGAATAGGCTAGGGCATTATTTTTGTCATTTCTTACTTACTCTCCGAGGTAGCTTCTTCTGATCCCTGATTTCTCCACAATACCTTTACTAAAGGAATTTCCTTGTTTCTGAGTGTCTTTATTTCTCTTTCCATAATGCGAATCGGCTTTTCCTCTTATGTTAAATCCGATTGTAGCTCTAAGTCTTCAAAATTCATGATTATATGATTCAAAATTCCTAGTCCATCAAGTATTTTATCCACCACCTTTGTGGGAGGTTAAGGTCATTCTGGGTGAAGATATACTTCAAACTCTGGTGCTCTGTGAAGACTTCAAGCTGGGGTCCATATAAATAGTGTCTCCAAATCTTTAGAAGAAAAATAGCTTCTACCAGTTCCAAGTCATGGGTGCATAATTTTGTTTGTGAATCTTCAATTGGCAAGAGGCATAAGCCACCATTTTACCTCCTTTCATAAGGACGTATCCTAACCCAACCTGAGATGCATCATTGAAGACCACAATTCCTTCATTGTCATTTGGTAGGGTCAAGACTGGTGCAATAGTTAGACTCTTCTTCAATGATTGGAAACTCTCCTTACACTTGCTACTCCATTCTATCTTGTCTCCCTTCCTTGTGAGCTTGGTTATTGTCAATGCCACCAAGGAAAAGTCTTTAATGAATTTTTAATAGTAGCCTGCAAACCCAAGAAAATATTGGATTTGGATATCGGTGACTGACTTGGGTTGTGGTTAGTCAGTGTCTGTTTTCACTTTTGAGGGATCTACTGCAGCTCCCACCTTTGAGATAACATGACTCAGGAAATTCACCTCCTTCAGCCAGAATTCACATTTAGAGAGTTTGGCGAACAGTTGATTCTCCCTTCGGCCTTGAAGAGTAATGGACAGGTGTTTCACATGGTCCTCTTCATTATTTAAATAGACCAAAATTTCATCCAAGAACATGATGATAAACTTGTCCAAGTATGCATGGAATACCGTGTTAAAAAATGACATAAAGGCCACTGGTGTATTTGTTAAACCAAAAGGCATAACCAGAAACTCATAACGCCCATATCGAGTTCAGAAAGCTGTTTTCTGTACATCCCATTCTTTTACTCACAGTTGGTGATATCCGAACCGCAAGTCTATTTTAGAAAATACTCCGACTGTTTTTAGCTGATCGAATAAGTCATCAATCCTTGGTAAAAGATACCGATTCTTGACTGTTACTTGATTGAGCTGACGATAGTCAATACATAGCCGAAGTGAGCCATCCTTCTTCTTTACAAAAAGAACAGGGGCTCCCCAAGATGAACCCAGCTTGCAACAACTCTTCCAGTTGACTCTTTAACTCTTTGAGTTCTACCGGAGCCATGTGGTATGGTGCCTTAGAGATTGGTGTTACACCAGGTACCAGGTCAATGACAAACTCCACTACCCGCTTAGGAGGTAACCCTGAAAGTTCATCTAGGAATACATCGGGAAACTCAGCCACCATAGGAATCATGGACAATTCTTTGCATTCGGGCTCAGACTCCACTGAGTTAGCCAAAAAGGCTTGACAACCCTCACCAAACAAATCAATTGCCTCACATGATGGCGGTGGGGCACCGATAGAGCCCTAAATGCTTTTTCGGTAATGTATATCCAGCTCTCCGCCTTCATTGGATCAGTCCCTCTAACAAAGACTTCAGCTCCATTTTTCCGAAACTTTTCCATAGAGTAACAGTCATATCATCAATAGCTGGTGGCACCACTTGTCAGACTATCGTTGCTCCCCTCGCCCTCCCAGATCAGCTAACCTTGATTACCATCTGGGATAGTTTTGGGACCCGCTACCGAGTTTAAGGCTCCATTCCCTGCTACCACTCCCGGTAACCCCTGAACAATGTTGTGGACCACAGAATTTGTATTTTCTAAAGCCTATGGTAGTCCTTGTATGGCCGTCAAGATCTAGGCCAACACATTCTCTATGTTCGAGTCTGACTACGCAGATCGGCTTAATTGTCCACGCGTGCCCGCCCTTTGAAACATCAAAATTTCTTCTTTGTTATTGTTCATTCATATGTGCTTTAATAAGATTCAACAAGGTAATTACTATGAGTCATAAGATGGGAAAAGATCATTACTAGACTCTTCAACAAGGTACATGAGTCATAAGATGTGAGCTAGTGGAAAACCTGGCTCTGATACCACCTGTAACAACCCAGCCAAAAATGGAATATCGTGGGCCTAACCGGCTCGGGTATTACTCAAAATTATATCTAACCAGCCCTGTAATGAACCGCCCTAATTGGCCTAACCGGACCGCCCTAACCGTCCCAGAGTCTCGGACCGTTTCCCATAGCCACATTTATAACACAAGCAAATAAAAAGGAAGTCCACTTATTATCTGTTCGCCAAACCTAAGTCGGTGGAGAACCGCCGAGTAGTCTTTTATTCTTCTGTCCAACACTGCTAACCTGCGGAAGCAATTCGGCATTAGTGATTAAAACTCTAAGCCATATAATTAAATAAAACAAGTCAATTAAAACCCTATTTATTATGTCTTAGGTCATTCTTAGATTTTTTGCTGTCAAGTTCATTCTGACATGTCCATTATTGGCTGTCAGGTCCATTCTGACATAACCATTACTGGCTGTTAGGTCCATTCTTACATGTCCGTTATTACTTGTCAAGTCAATTTTGGCATGTCCGTTACTATTTTTCAGGTCCATTCTAAAATGTCCAGTTGTCAGGTCCATTCTAACATTATTGGGCTATCAGGTCCATTCTGATATGCCCGTTACTGACTGTCAGGTCCATTCTGACATTATTGGGCTGTCAAGTCCATTCTGACAGGTCCATTATGAGATTATGGGTTGTCATGTCCATTCTGGCACGTCCATTAAGAGCTTATGGGCTGTCAAGTCCATTTTGACATATCCATTATGAGATTCTATGTTGTCAGGTCCATTCTGACATGTCCATTCAGAGATTATGGTCTGTCAGGTCCATTCAGACATGTCCAATGTGAGATTATGGACTGTCAGGCTCATTCTGGCATGTCCATTCAAAGCTTATGGGTTGTCAGGTCCATTATGACATGTTCATTATGAGCTTATGGCCTGTCAAGTCCATTTTGACATGTCCATTATAAGATTATGGCTTCTCAAGTCCATTCTGACATGTCCATTCAGAGCTAATGGGCTATCAGGTCCATTCTGACATGTCTATTATGAGCTTATGGGCTGTCAGGTCCATTTTGACATGTCCATTCATAGCTTATAGGCTGTCAGGTCCATTCTGGCATATCCATTCATAGATTATAGGCTGTCAGGTCAAATACAACGAGTAGTGGGGTCCTGAGCTAAGCCTTGGCTAAACCTTGGAAATCGTAATGCCATTAGCATGTCCATTATGAGATTATTGGCTGTCTGATCCATTCTGACATGTCCATTCAGAGCTTATAGGCTGTCGGATCCATTCTGACATGTCCGTTCATAGTTTATAGGCTGTCAGGTCTATTCTAAGACTATGAAGGGTGCGGCTTTGTGTTGGACTGAGTCAATTCCTCGACCCCAGTTGCACTCGATACATGGTGGTCGAATTTGGACTCAGGCCAACCAGACTGCCCACAAGGGAAAATATAATATTTTAAATGATTATACGGACCTTGGAGGTTGACTGGTATACCAAGAATGAGATGGAAAACTAATTTGTATGAGTGGATCCCTACGTCTTAAGTTGATGAGTTCAACCCGTATAACCTACATCGAAATCCATTGCTAGATAAAATATTAATGTCTCTATATGATGCATGCTTGTGGTGTGTGCTCATATCATCAATACATAAAAAATAATAATAATAATGCTAACAACCCTAGAAATAAATAAGTGGTAAGCAAATTAAGACATTATAATAATAATTAATTAATTAATAAACAATTAATGAATACACTCATACATAATTAGATAAAAAATAAATAGATGAGAAAAAATAATACTCTAATAATAAAGTAATGATATAATCATAGTATATAAATACACGGCTAAACATGAGTAATTATTATATATATACTCATATTAGTAAGCACGTGACTAATTAAATAAGTAAATAACTAATAAAATAATAATTCAATAAATAATGAAAAATACTCATAAAATTAAAAAATGCTAAACAATGTGAATATACATCTAAACTAATGTAAGGGTTCTCGAGTTACTAAAAACAGTCGAGAAACGGCTGAATGCAAGCTGAACCAAACCGAACCAAGCTGAACCGGACCAACTAGATGGGCTGAACCAAATGCTAGGTTGGGTCAGGTAGGTTAATGGACAAGAATATGGACATAGTCTGGTGGACTAGGGAATCACCACTCGGACCCGAACAACAGTTGTGGGTAAATGTGCAGAACGAGGGCGGCAGTGTCCGTCGCTAGAAAATGCCGATGGCCGCGCGGCTGGTGGTGTCGTCGGTCGCAATCGAAAGAGCAGGTGACGGCGGAGATGTTGATGGTGACGATCGGCAAATTCCGGCCACGAGCTTGCTGGAAATCGGCTATAATGATAAGAAGTCATCATCGTTGGTGGCGGTGTCGTCGACGTCGATCAAAGCCACGACATGGTCATGGGTGGTCTTAAAATGTAGATCTAGATGAGTGGAAGCCATTGGGGTGGTCGAACTGACCGGTGGTGGCTCGACGACGGCGAAAAATAGCCCAAACGGTGGCGGTGGCGGCATAAAGCTACTACAAAAACTCCGTCATCGGTGGCAACTGCGACGGTGCCTGTGGTTGTGAGAGGTACAACTGGAATGCTGGCTGCGAGGCGATCATTGGGGTGACGGTGCAGTGCCCATGGGTGAAGCGGAGACTCTCTGGCGGAGAACCAATGTGGTGGCGGTGTTAACTTAATGATAATCGTGGGAGATCTAGATTGAAAAAATAATATAGTGAACCTAGGGTAGAGGTGGACGGTTAGGGTATGTGAAAAATACCCCAACACCCATATTTCATTTAACCGGGTAACCGGGTAAAGAAAAAATATATAATATTTAACCTAGTAGAGAATATAATATAATTAATCATAATAATTTTCAACGTTCTATCATTCCCCGACCGAGTCGAATATATATAAATCTTTTTTTTCACGGTCTTTACATTTACTAACGTTATCATCATATTCTTGGGTATACATAACCCTCATGAGAAATGTTCGAAGTGTGCTTAAGCCTCGTTCAATTTTGAGTCAAGTTCGAGCGATCCTTGAATTTTTAAGTCGAGCTCGAGCATATACTCAACTCGACTCACTCGCTCATTTAACACCACTCAATGTAGGAAAGGGGGGGGGAGGGGGGGGGGGGGGG
>JAVDBV010048006.1:0-21961 GCA_032619315.1 Piper longum
GGCGGTTCTGGTGTCGCGGCGGCCGGATAAGGGCCGGGTTCGGTCGGGGCGACACGACGACGGCGTGGTGGGGCAGAGCGGCGCTAGTCGGCGGCCGGGCGGTGCCGGTAGCAACGGCGGCGGCCACAATGGGGAGGAGGGTAGGGTTTGGAGGTGAAGGTGTCAGGGTAAAATTTTGGGTTGGATGGCAAAGTCGTAAATAATACTTGACTCAACTCCGTCTCGAGTCAAAATAATTATTTACTCGTAATAAGTTCTAAAACAAATTCAGGAAAATCAGAAAAAATCCCAGAAAATAAAATAACACACAACATCCAAATGTCATGCTCTATAACTATCAACCTACCTAAGCTGTCCGTAACGCATCCTTACGCGGTAAACGGCGTAAAACTAATTCTACGATCAAACTACATAATAAAAAAAAAAACTGGACTACATACTCTCATATATTATGATAACTCATTCTTTTCTGCTGTATTCATGACATTATCATCATATACTTGGGTACACATGACCTCTTGTAGCTCATACACGCGATTGGCGTCGGCTCAGTACACGTGTTCTGAAACATACTCTACTCAAAAATAACGGTCTAACTGACCGGTTCTAAATATAAAACCTTAACTCGAATCATGGGTTTTACATATAATCTTAATTGAATAGCATTAGTAAATAAAAAAAGTAATTTAAGTGAAATCCTAATAATTAAATGGAGTTTATTATTTTTTAAGATTTTTAATTTGGATATATGTGTACTTTGGGTTTCTCTCCATAATAAATAACAATAGGTAAGTAAATAAAATTTTTAATTATTTAAAAATCTTAAATTAATATGTATTACTGAGAAACAATTTTTGATTCTAGTAATTTGATTATAAATATGTTAAAATTTGCCATTTTTAAAAAAAATTTAATTTGAGTATAATTATACTCTATAATGTTTTCTTAATAATAGATAATAATAATAATTTTAAATTAAGTAAGTATATTAATGGACCCTTAAAACTATTATGGGGAGGAATCAACGAAAATGAAAAAAAGTTCAAATGCAATAAGAGCAAAAAAAAAAAAAAACTCTCATTTTAATACGGGGTTGATTAATTACGAGCTTACCTAGTTCAGACTTCCAACCTCATAATCAAGACAAAAAATAGTCTTCAAATTTATCAATTTATTAATCATTTCAAATTTAATAAAGCAAAATTGATGAACAATTTATTTACACCATATAAAAAATTGTGAAAACTTCAATGCATATAATGGAATTGACTTTAAATATAAATGGTAGCATAGAAAGTATCGAACTGTTTTACCAATTTGAATGAGAGTTATTTAATCATATTACATGTAACTATTAAAGTCATCTCTAACTCGACCCTAATCTTAAAACTTTTAATTGACAAAGTCTCTCTTTAACGAGATTAGTTAATTTAACATTTTTATTTACTTTTTTCTTTGTGTCACCATTTTTGTGACAAACCTCCTTTCAATACCCATGATGGATCGTCACTTTATTTTTTTATTCAATCTGCTCGACATGTGGATGAATTAGATTTCATCCCTACTACATAAAATGCTTGAGTAATCTGATTAAGATTTTTATTTGAATTGCAATAACTTAACTACACGAGTGATTTATCTTTCACTGGAGTGCAATTAGCCACTTCGATTAGATAATTAGTGAAGTAAGAAAACAAATAAATTCAGCGAGAAAACAAAATATTAAAAAGAGGGAAACTCCAGTTTCGACATAAACTAAAACGAGTTAAATAACTAACATAATAGATGCTAAAGTTCTAATAACAAGTTCAAAATCATTAAAGCAAAAATACTCTTATAACCTATCTTTCCAAAGCCTGTTAAAAAACGTTAGTGATCAACGTGTGGTGGCAATACTCCATTACTGATAAAATCATCAAATGATATAATCATTAATTTTAATTATTAATATTTTTAGGTATGATTCTATGTCAAAACTCCATGTCTGAGTGAAGTAGGTGTCTCACCTAGACCAACCAACCAACTATAGGTGCACACAATATTACCGGTTGTTTGGACAATAACCGATCATATTTGTGGGTCCACGTGATATGCCTCGAAGTTGATTGGATTAAATTATCTCATTAAAATAATAAATTTGAAATGTATTGACCTCAGAGTAGTGATAGCTCGAAATCTTATAAGCACATCCTAATTTTAAAATTATAATTATATATCAATAAAAATAATTATAATATTCATGTCATGACTTTGTGCAACACAATAATCATTCAAATACCTAGCCTTATAAGCAATAATTTTGAAATAAATATATTAATTAATTATTTATTTTCGTTTCTTAATTAAAATTATTATTGGTACAACTATCAAATCCACACACACATGATTTATTGTACCAGAATATGTGATAATAATGCATATTATTTATATATCAATATAACACTTATTATAACGGAAAATTAGATTATTATAGGCTAGTAACTCATAGCAACAAACTAATTAAGATTTTCAATACATAAAGTTACTATTTTTTATGTGATAATATCATATATGTATAAATTTAAACTAACATGTAAAATTATAAAAAACTATTATATTTAAATGCGCCAATTACACACCAATCATTAATAATCAGCAAAATAAACATATAAGAATTATAATACTTTCATGTGATGCCTACATAAATTAAATCTAAATAGGATGGAGGGGTGAGCATAATTTGGTGAAAATAAAAAAACCAAACCCAAATTAGCATTTCGTATAAATTCTAAAACAATTTATTTTGGTTCTCTGCAGGGTATTCAATAAACCAATGTATAAACTAATATTTTGGTTCAGAACATAACTGAACCAAGAGAATCGAACTTTTAAAAAAATATTTCAAAATCTATATATTATTTTAATTATCATGAAATTATATTTGTTTATATTAACTTTTATTTATTTAACATGATATATAATTAAAATTACTTACTAAATGATTATGTTCATTAAAATAATGATATAATTTTAATTGAACAATTCAACAAATTTAATTTTTTATAACAAATGATCTAACTTAATTCGAGTTGAATTAACCGAAATATTTCATTTTGATTTGATTTGATTTGAAGAGTAATTTAATTGAGGCTTAGTTACAAAATCCAATAGCCGAATAAAATTCAGTTAATTAGGTTCAATCGGTCCTTAACATGGTTATGGAGCGGTTCGCGGAGGACAAGGAGTTGAGGCCGTATCTGTCTGTGGCTGGTGATTGTCCGGGCTTTGGTGAGGAAGATGGGGGGAGGCAGAGAAGCCGCTTGACAAGTATAGGAGGCTTGACGAGTTTCATGTCGCAACCAAGGTTTTATTCCAGTCTCTGGATGACAAAATGAGCTCTAAACAATGAAAGGTTGTTATGTTTTTTGCGCTTTGTTTTTATGGTTTTTCCTTTTCCCTCTTTGTGTTACTTTCCTCTAGTTTTTGGTTGCAAATATCTAGTAAAAACCTGGTATCAGCTAGCTTAGATATACATTAGCTCAAAGTAAATATGGGTTATTTATACAACATGGACGGTTTGAATGGTAAGAGTAGTTTGTCTAGTTTAAAAAATAATGATTAAATGACTTTTTTATGAATGGCTAAAGCTCTCTTTTTTAACTCATGGATATATACGTATGAGCGCTGATGCTAAGCAACCATGTTGAATCTATTGATTTTGATAGCTGGATAGTTTTGTTTTGATAATTGGTGCCCAGTAGTAGTTAGAATTTGTGGTAAGGAAAAGGCTAATGATAGCTTCTAGTGATGAACTAGATAATAATCTTAATAATTTTGTTATAGTTATAGGAAATTAAAGACTAATATTTTTTAAATTAGTATAAATAACTAACTCAAATCTTTAGAATTGTCAATAATCTCCATAAAAAAAAACATCATTAGCTGAAAGAAAAACAGAGAGAATTAACAAAGGAATGTATTTAGTAATCAAGCTTTGAATCCTGAAAAAAGATCCAATCTTTTTCCATCTCTGTGCTCCCTCCTTCATCTAGCTTCTTTAAAATTTTTCTTGTAAAGAGTCAATCCCAGCTTTTGCATATTCTTATCTATAATTTTGCTTTCAATAATCATCGTCAACCCTCAACTTTATTCTGTTATTCTTCCCCTTCGCTAATAACCTCTCCACTCTTTCAAATATTCTAGCCGGATCATATCAATCTCATTTGCTGTCAATTTTCATTCTTGATAGTCTCAACATAGTGAAGCACCCTAACAAGGAGGAACTAACGCTTTTAAAAACTACTTGTGCAAGTGAGGCATAATTTTCTTGATCGTCCTATCAAACTTATCCTTTGAGCATTTTATGAGTTTTGAATGATGTGACTGATATATTTGAATAGACTGTCTAAGTGTGCGTGAAAAACAAGTTTTTTACCTTATGGATTTGGACTTAGCAGTTCACAATTTCATTGACTCGAATTAGACCTCACGTTATATTGCTTTTGCAGTTGGGTGTAATGTTGAGGCTGCGAATTATATCAGTAGTGAGTACATATCCGCTTCAAATAGACCAAGAAGCAAAGAAGCAGAAGATACATCAAGACAACAGAAGCTTCAAATATTTTCCAAGGCGATGTTGATAAATCTTCATGCATACCTAATGCTAATGTCATATCAACTGGCTAGAGGCTCTCCTATGATGATGACAAGCGGAATTCATCTGTTACCTCTGCAAGTGAGAATATGATAAGAACCCTTCCCGTGGTCCTGTCGCTTGGTGACAATTTGTGAACAGAAATTGATAACCAGGAAGAAGAACTGAACAGATACATTATGGTTCAGGTGAGCATATCAAGTATTCTTTTTTACATGAAAAAGCACATGATGAATATCTTTACATTTCTATAGGAGTACAGGGCTCGTGTATAGTTTTGTTTAAAACTGTTGAAATCGTTATGTATCTCCATGGCCTTTGCATTCCAGGAGCTGGACAGCTATATTCTTTTAGCTGGTTTTTCATGTTCAATGTCAAATTATTCAATGGGCAAATATATTCTTCAATTTCCCGTTTACTGTGACCAGGAAGAACACATGGTAAGGGTTGTGAAGGAGTTTAGACAAAGGCAGACGGCCACTTTCTTAAGTGTCATTGAAAGAGGAGTTGGTAAGAAACTACGAGAAAAGGAACTCGAGATAGAAACTATGAACGAGAACAGGGAGCTGGTTGAGAAGATTAAGCAAGTGGCTGCTGAAGCACAATCCTGGCAGTAGAGGGGCACAGTACAATGAATCCATTGTTAATGAATTGAAGGACAATCTGAAGCGAGCCACGGTGCATGGTGCTGATCAGGTTAAAAGGATGTGGCCATAGTGAAGTTGATGATGCAGTTTCATCCTTCAATCACAAAGCTAGCACAGTTCCTGGGGTATCAACCATGGGGACGATGAGGGGGAATCAGGAAGATCAGATGACTTGCAGAGCATGCCGAAGGAGAGAAGTCTCCATGCTATTTTTGCCTTGTCTACATATCTGCCTCAGCAGATTGTGCTGGTTTTATTGACGTTTGCCCTATTTGCCAAGTTGAGAAGACTACAAGCATTCGGGTGTTCATGTCATAAGCAACAAACGTTTACTTAGGAAATGCTGAAGGTTCTTCGTGTGAAGTCTCCAACCATCAAAGGTTGTTTTGTGGGAATATTGCAGCCTGTTATTTACAACCTAACCTGAAGTAAATGAAATGCAACCACTGATGCAAAACGAAGAGTTTTGAGTTTTGTTGTACTGCGCGTTGTCAATATGATTAAGTGTAACCTTCATGCCCTTGCATTGGAAGAAAAAATAAACAATTATTTTCTTCGTGGGGGAAAACTTGTAGTTCCTCGGCTTATGACTCTGAATTGTACAAGGTCCTTCGTCTTCACTGGGTTTGTATCTTGAGTTTTCAGACTCTTGAGTTGCCGCCGAACACAAAAAATGTTTGCTTGTCGCGACTCCACGCTTCAGCTGAGTATCTATAATTAATTTCTTCTTCTATTGTCAATTCGAGGTTTCTTAATTGCAGATTATGATGTATGTTACTGACTACTTGATTGGATCTGTAACAAATATAAGAACTAATATCCCTGAGAATAAAATGTGAACCTTCAAATCAACACGCAGGAGAATTATCGTACCTTATCTTGCCATTCTCTAACCAACTGAACCGTGGCATTCATCGAAGGCAATGAAAAGTATTAGATTTGAGATTAAGCTGTTAGGCTGTTTCTCTATAAGAATCTGCATATAGTGGCCCCTAGTACGTACCTCAAAGAGAACATCATTATACACAAATTTCGTAGATGTCCTAAACAAGATACATACGTACTCCAGCTAAACCAACCAAAAATTTTTATCATCTGATTAAATTGCCATGCAACTATATCTTCAACAACAGCTCTACTTGTTTTTGGACAAGACTATATTACAACTGGTGCCAGAGTGACCTTCAGCAGGCTACAAAATTTGCTAGGCATATGGTAGTATAGTTTAAGTTCAGGTTTTATAATCAAAGGACAGCGACAATTATTCTTTCTAAGGTTTGCACTTGTTTTGTAGGTGAAAACATGTGGAATGAGTGATACGATAGGGCCTGCCTTTATAAATGAGAAACGGGGCCCTGAGGGGCCCTGAGATGTAGTCCCAAATTGATGCAGAAGTATGTTGAAAATGATTTTCTTTACTTTCACTCATTTCCAATTGCACTGTAATTAAAATTTTATGATGATACAACCCAGGTGATGAAACTCTTGAGAGAAGCTTATGATCGAATCAGAGCTTTACTGAAGAAGTTTCATTTTTAAATCCCATGATTGACCCTTATTTCGTTTTTGCTAGTTAAAGAGTTCTCTTATTTCATGCATGGTGGCATGTTAGCTGTTTAATCTCTACTCAGTTTTGTCACTCCCTTGATAACTTTCACCATAAACCCACTTCAACAATCAGATACGTATAGCTTAATGTGTTGATGCTTGTGATGTTATAGTTACTGGTGGGTATGACAGAGTAGGCTGTGTAGCACCAACTTATGGTATTTATCATGATGAGTTATGACACAAATGTTTAACGGGTACACAAATGTTAACGGGTACTGATGAATAATATACCGATGAGCCATACTTCTCATGTGTTGAAGTTATTGTGAATCTATTTACGTAGCAGAAACTATTTTCTAATTGTTGAGAAAGTTGTAACCTCTGTTAATGCTGTACTCCTGTTTACAAATTATGTAGTCTTGTTGGTGCAGTTTTTGATTATTTTGTTGAGGGTTCTCTTAACTAAAGTCAGTGGCTTCATATTGCTGCAGTTTATGGTTGATGCATCTTATATTTCATCGGAGAACTTTTATATTTTTTTTCTATAGATGAGGTATATACTTGTTTCTGACTTCACCTATTGATTCCAGCAAGAAAGTAATCTGCATGATTTGGCAAATGCCCTTATTGAAAATGAGACACTCACTGCTGAGGACATCAAAACTCAATCCTTCTCGACAAAACAGATAGCAGATGAACAGGAGGAAGAGCTAGCGTTTTGTTAGAATTAATCTGTTCTCTATTCTTCAACTCTACAACAGTTTACACTAAGTAAACAACGCAAAGTGTACAGAAAATTTTAGGAAACTTATCATATTGCAAATCTTTTTCCCATAAGAACGTTTGTCTTATTTTTTTTAGAGAACCACAATTTGTTCCTTTTGTCTTCATTTTACCGTAAAGTGCAAAGGAAAGATGAGATCGTTGCGAATTTGAAGTTTTTCTTATTCATTTTCAGTCTCACAAGGATGAAATTCTCTCCTTTACTATTTTTGTATATAAAATAAGAAAAAATGTACAAATCTTTCCTACCCATGCAATTTCATAATCAATGAATATTTAATTTGGTTCTTCTGATTCTGGTAACATGTGAGAGCAGCCTTGCACAGAATTGAAAGTGCTCGCCTTCCAGATTTCTACCACAAAAGCTTGCTAGGTTATTTCAGTTTTAAAAGAACCTTAATATGCAAGTAAAAGTCTTACATTTGGCATTTCATGCAAAGAGTTTTTCTCATGTTAACACCCTTTCTTCAAAAGTAAGTCAGATGAGAACTGCATCAACTGAACAAGTAGTCAATTGATATCCACTCTGAGCTCAACATTCATAGTTATCCTATACTCATTTGCAAATTGCAAGTGTACAAAAGAGGAATATTTGTTGGTAGAACAGATGGCATGCAAGAGATTACCACCCTTGTATGTGCATGGAGTGAGTGCAGTTACAAATTACAAGCACATAACTAAATACTACAAAATTTCAAGTACACGAAAATTCAAGTTTAGAACGTTCGCCAAGTTCAGGTACAGGCAAAATATAGAAAGCTCGTCTCCCTTTTGTTGGTCTCTTTTTTTACATTCTTCTCTTGTTTCCTTACAAAATCATCATACATCACCAAAGTAGCCAAGAAAATTCCTTGTAATCATCACTTTTCTGGAGTAAGAGGTTGAGCAAATATAGGGCAAGGAACTAGGCCTTGAAAACTGCCTCAAGATGGAAACGACAAAACAATCAATGTCGATCTATGGGCTCTGTCCGGCCTTGCACTGCTAAGCGCTCTGCGACATCAGCTAAGGATTTGAGGTTGCATTTGATGAGAGCTTCAACAAAGTAGCACGTCTCGTCCCTTGTGTTTCCATCAGGCACATCCACTACAAATGATTCGACCACCATTGTCCCAGGCCTCCCTTCTATAACTTCTGGATGGACAGTGATTCTTGATGAATAATTCTGTAACAAAATGGAAGAAACAACATTTGGGATCATTGTTCACACCTAAGGTATACCAAAACTCTTCCATGTACTCCAAAATGTTGAGTCCCTTATGTAGCATGAACAAACACTTCACTACTGCTTGGCTATGCAATGCAGACATGGCAAGAGAACTTGGAACATGCTCACAATGATAATCATTCATTAACATTGTGCACTTAGTTAATGGAAAGCAAACTTTCGCATAAGCCGGCACTAGAATATAGAATCAAATGAACAAGGAAGAGGATAATTTTTTTTTACCTTTAGCCTATGATCGCCGCCAACTATTTTGATGCTGAGAATATGCTCATTATCATCAAGAAGCTCCAACCGTTCTGTGCTGGTTGTAGCAGGGAGACCCGTCTTCACATTCACCTCCCTAACACTCCCAATCCCAAGATCCCCTCCTTGAACCACACATCTACTAACAAAGGGCTTATACTTCTGTGGTTGATCGAATCTTCTCACCAGAGACCACACCTGATCACAGTACAAAGATTGCAAAGTTTGCAAAGATTGCAAAGTTTGCAAAAATAATCCAATGAAAACTACAAAGATTGCAAAGTTTCAATAGATGGAACAGACCCATGATCAAACCACATGAGACATGTTTTTCGGATGAGATTGATGCGGAGTTTTGGATCAAGCCATTTGAAAATTTGTTGGCAAAATCTTTAAGAAGTTGTACAACTTGTACAAACAAGTGACAAAAGTCAAAAACTTCTATATTGCAACCTTATTGGTTGATACATGATCCTCTCCAAAATGCAAAAACATGAGCTTTGACCAATTAGCTTTAGCAACAAAGAAACCAAAAATACATTAGAAAATGCATATGCTAATCTAGATCTTAAGAATGGAACAAAGATTGGAAAGAAGAAGAAGAAGAAGAAGAAGGTGGCAAAAGCCGAGAAGCAAAAGAGGGAGGCTCACGACAGGAACTGGGGCTCTGATGTGCTTGACAAGGGTGGAGCTGCACTGGTTCTCCCTCACCTCGTGCCGGTGGTGCCCGCATAGGTGCTCCCCCTCTGTTGCTCCTCCAATCCCACTCATCGCTCTCTTTCTCTCTGTTGTTCTCGTTCAGAGCTTCACCACCTTCAACAACCTCAAAGCACTAACCCACCAAAAAAGATAGCTCTTTTTCCACCTCTACCAATGCTCTTCTCCTGTAAACATTGAAATCCGATTAGTTCAATACAGGCATCTGAGCACCGGCGTCGTCACCATCGCCGGGCGAGCTTGCTCCCCATCCCACCACCGTGGCCATATTATCAACGACCAAAGTATGTAACCCCCTCCTTTTTGTTTTATTTTACGGTTCTGCCACTACCTACGTTTTATTCTTTTTTACATTTTATTTTACATCAGTTAAACAGATTCAATTCTTTTTTATTATTTTGACAAGAGATTAAGGCTATTTAAAGTTCGATTAAACTCAAAGACCTCGATTATCAATTTAAAAAAATTTGGCTTAAAATCTAATTCGATAGTAAACGAAATAAATTTGAGCTTGTAGATACACAATTTGGTTTGTCTATGAACTCAATAGTTATATAAAGAATATAATTTTTGACTATTCTATCTAAATTTTTTTTATATAAATATAATTAAATTATAAAATATTTTTATATAATATCAAAATTAAGTAAATTTATGTGTGATTAAATTTATAGTTTATACATAATTATGTCAAACTTGAGATATTCTATGTAAAAAAATAATCTAATAAATATAAATGAAGCTATCTCAAATTTGAACTGAAATAGGCTCGAATACATTTTAACTTAACTCAAATTCAATATCAAACGAGTCAAATTTAAGTTGAATAAAATTTGATTTGACTCGCCGGATAAGCACCTCTAATTTTGTTCATATTTTATAAAATAACTTGATTTAAATATTTTATAATAAAAAAATAATTGTATCTGCGTGTGCGTTCAAACCAAGGTACAAAAGGCTAAATCATGTCATTTTTTATCAAATAATTTTAATTAAATTCAATTGATGCATGCTATGAAAATTTTGAATAGGATTAAGAAAAGGCCATATTATTCAAGTCGGACAAATATTACGCGGACAAAATTAAAATTTTCAAATTTTTTATTCTCAGTCCCTCACCCCTGCCGACGTGGCTATTTATAATTGGTTAAAATTATGAAACTAACCGGTCAACTCTTTGCAATCAGCTAAAACAGGTTACTGCCCTTGTAAAGGTGGTAGTTTTGTGATTTTGAAGAAGAACGTGGATTATTTGGAGATAGTGATTAATTAGTGTTAACTACACTAGCACCGACTTTTTTTAATGAATAACTGGCTCTTCCTAGCTTGGGGAGCCATTTGGGGATTAACTTAGGTCACCATCGGATGGTACTTAGTAATCCACATTTTTTTGCTTAGATTTTAATTCAAACCATGGCATTTAAAGCTCTTAATTCTTTATTTGAACCGTTTTTTTCCAAGTTGTAGTAATTTTTTATTCAGGAATTTATTGATCAATGATCTAATAGTGATCTATTCACAATTCAAATTCAATCATGATTTGTGAAATTCATGATTAATATAGTATTTTTGTTTATTTGATGCCTTACTTGCCCTTGAGTTTGAATATAAATTAGTCTGAAATGATATTTAAATTTTTATTAAAAAAAATAGCCTATAGAAAAGGAAAAAGCAACCCAATTGGGTTAAAATGACTTAATATGGTTATTAGTGGCTTGATTAGGGCACCTGGTGGCTACATCTGGTTAGCCCCGGCTGTTAGTAGTTAAGTCAGGCCAACTCGAATGTAAATTGACAAGTTTAAATTATCTCCTTAAAATAAATTAAAGATGTATAAACTATCTCAAGTAATATATCAAGTCTTATATTCCTAGATATTAGATAGGAAATTAATTTACAAATATAAAATTTCCATATTTTAAGAAATTTTATTATTAGAATTCTTATTCTCAATCGCGCGCCTAGCGTCTAACATTAATTAAAATAGGTCAGCTTTAATGCCATTTATAATGATTTGGTCTAATTATAAATTAATGAGAAATAATTAACCCAAATTAATGATCACTATTCTTATTAATATATTGTACCTTGCTGGAGTATTTATTAAATATGAAATTAATTTGGAAAATATCGGAAGTGTTAAACTTATTAATTGGGTTTAAATGTACGAGTTGGTGCATGTAATTTGCATAGTAAAGAGCCGATGGTGGGGGGTAGGTTGTTTCCCTAATTTCTAGACGGTGGAAGCCAAAAAAATCTGTCCTTACACTTCAGCCAATAAGTGAGTTGTTAATGTCAAGTGGGCAATTGGACATGACAGCTGATGTTGGTTAGGTTCCTTGCACTCAACTGCCACAACTGAAATTTAGCTCACAGTGATTAATGATTGGATAAGTAGGCGGATATTTATCATATCAATCAAACAGTTTTTTTTTTCAACATAATCAAACAGTTAAACCGGTGACAATTGCCACATTCAACGAGTTGGTTCTTTGGCCTTTTGACCCATCCAAATTAGTTTACCATGCATCATCCCAAGGGCGCTTCAAACTCTGATCAGGATCACCTCTAATGTGAATGATGTGAATGATAGAAGAAGAAGCTATAGTTGGATAAGGTGTTTGATCTTTTATTGGTGACCAGTTTTTATATATGGATTGACGTTTAGTATGATCACATCAATTTGGCAAGTTTAAAATTGATAGCCTTCAGCCGACGAAGAAAAGTTATGGACATGTCCCCAACAAACCCACCAGTCACAAACAAAAGTGACACAATGAAAAGAAGTGAAGAACAAATCGGAATCGAGGAAACAAGGTATGTGATTGGATGAGTGAGATTGCTCTTCAAAGAGCCAGATTGAACAGTTAAGATGATAAGATTGATCTTATTTGGGAAGAATGAACGTTGGGTTTTTTTTAATAAAACGAATATTGATCTTGCAAAAGATATAAAATGCAAGGATAAAAATATAAATAGACATTAGCAGTAATATTAAATATTACCCGGTTATATGTCGTATATTTTAATTATAAAATATTTTATTATACAAATCTAAGCTGCCATCCTCGCTTAAACGAAAGTAATTAACGTGAAAAATGAGGATCTCTTTTAGTTGCTCATGACTTTGAAGCTCCATGGAAGGCACATATTTAATGTTGAATTTAATCTATTAAAAACTAAAATTAACATATAAAAAAATGAGAGCAGTTGCAAGTACTATTAATGAGCACAATGAGAGCAACAGCTAATGTTAAAGATACATGTTTTTTGTGATTTGATATATGTCCTATGTATTATATATCTTCAAAATAACAAAAGGATATTATTTATCTATGTAGGACAAATGAAATGTGCCTCTAAACTAAATTATTAATTAGTGCTTATTGTTAACAAGTTAATTAGTGCTTATTGGACATATGGAAAGGAGCACTAGTACATATCGAAAAGAGCACTAATGACATTAACTAAACAAGAATGGGAAGAGCAAGTAGGGCTTAATTGTTTTCAATTATTCGTAATGTTAAGCGACATATTGCATGACGGATACAATCAAATATTTAGTTTTATCAAGCACCAATCAATGAGCATGTTGGAAATGATGGTTGATTAATTAAGATAAGCTTATTTTTCATTCATATATATGAACGAATATTTATTTTACTTTCTGATTCATATTTAAAACTACGATCTTTGCTGTTTTTAATCATATCACCCATTTTGGAGCATGAAAATGTGTAATTCATTTGATGATCATCGATGTCTAAATTGACGAATAATGCATCTACCTATTGCATGTTTGCAACCAAATGCTTATGTCTTAGTTCTAATTTCTAATTAGGTGTCTTTTCCATGGAGCATTTTTTGCAAAGCTTTGCAAAATATTATGAGAAGCATCTTGGGGAAGAGGTAAAATAATCAACATGTAAATTTATGTCTGCTATTTCCTCTAATAGGTTGAAACGGGCCACTTTTAGTTCAAAAATTAGCTAAATGAATAAAGTTTTTTTATTAACATATATACAAGTCACCAGTTACCAATGTGGGACAAACCTAATAATTTTTCCCCTCACACATCATACTAAAATTATTTCCTCATCACCATATATTAGACCTATATATTGTGAAGTTTTGAGAGACTCTAATTTAAGCTGGCTGGCTACAAATCACAGTAACACCAAAACCAACTTGATTCTGAAACTACTGTTAGGGCCAAAGGGTCCCTAAAAAAAACTTTACAACAAGTTTTACAGCTTTTTTTTTATCCAAAAACTATCTCAATGAATAAAATTTTCTAATTAGTCTATATACAAGTTACCAGTTATTTCTAAATATAATATGAGATAAACGTAACCGTTGTACATACTGAGTACTAGTGTATGTGATTCATACAAATTGAAGGCTTTGAAAAAAAAATTGAAGAATAAATAAAAGCTTTCAAGGAGTGACTCAAATTCAATAGATTGATACCACTACATTGTGGGTGTGTAAGAAACTATGGTCCTTCGTGCTCTTGTCAATAATTATTGACCGAAAAGCCGTTTTGCCCAATTTTTAAAGTTGATGTTAATTTTTTTAACCTTGTTTTACGGATTAATGATATTTTTCTTTCCTTCATTATCACATGTGCTTAAAAAATTGGCATTACAAATTTTTTCTTTCTACTTCATCTTATTATATATCATGCTTGATTCAAGATTATTTATGTTATGATTTTCTTTGAAATATAAATGCCTGTATCACCATTAGCAAGGCACTTAACTAATTTAATAATAATAAATGTAGAGGAGTATGCCAATATGTATTCATTTCCAAAATTCCAAGAGGTTTGTGGCCCAACAAGCACTGTAGGCAATCTCATCTGTCAGATGTCATATCCTCCTATATAAGCAATGTTGATATTACACATTATGAAACTTTATTATTTAATATTATATAATTTATAACATTGCATTACACTACATCATATTGTATTATATCATTCTATATTATATTATATAATATTCTACTGTATATCATTATATTATTATATATTATATTATATTGATTATATTATCTGTTTATGCTTGATGGGGCCAATAGGTGTATGTTTCTCATGTTTGCTTGTTTATTGCTTCATCATCGTTCACACAGTTATCAAGGCCTATTAAGGCCCTCTAAGGTGTATTGTATGGAGCAGTTAAACCTATTAATCTTTTTTTGTCCTGTGATTAATCAAACTAAACTTCCATTCGCCCTTGTGTCCATATAAATTAGTAGAAATGTTTGTCTTAAATGGGTGTCGGCCAAATTATAGAAATAAGACCCATTTCCATAATTTTTTCTTTTCCAAATTTTATTTCTTTTGTGAGTGACAGGGACTAGGTAATTACTAGCGCAATACATAGGGACTATAGAAATTTAAGGTTATATTTTAAATCTTGATTTTCATGTTTATTGATTTTGCATAATTATATTATACATTAATATTATATTTATCAACTTCATGTGCTTACTTGTATATAAATATAGTGTTTATCAATTTTGTATGTTTATCTTATATACAAATGTCATATTTATAAGTTTTATATGTTTAATAAGTTTTTTAAAAAATTTGGGTTTAAAGTTTTCTTACTAATAAATATAAAAATTTAATAAACACGACCATACATACTTATTTGATAAGCATAATTAATTTAGTGTGCTTATTTTATATATTGATGTCATGATTATTAATTTTGAATGTTTATCATGTAAGTTGATGCAGTCATATTTATCAATTTTTAATACTTATTCTATGAGTCTACGTAATTATTTTTATCATTTTTCTTGATTGTGCATGCTTATCTTATGCTTGAATATGATATTTGTTAATTTGTAATATTTATCAAATTTTCATGTTTTTGAATGCTTACCTCATAAATGTTATGTTTTCAATTTTTCATGTATAATTTACGTGCGAAAAAAAGGTCAAAACGTAGTGAGAACAAAAAAATCGTCCAGCTTTAGACAATAGTAGATTTCATCCTAATAATTTGACAATTTTCCAGGTCATTTTGTTTATTTTACTTTGGGTTGTAAAGAACACTGTGTCATCTAGGCTGATAAATGAGAAGTCTGATAAGAACCAATTATTTGGATTCCCTTTTCAGCAGAATAAAATAAATATGGATAAATAATTTTGTCTCCCACAACCACACTTGCCGTTGCCCTACTTTGAGCAAACAAACTACAGTTTCAATTTTATTATGCTCTCTCCATGTTTTCTAGTGCATGCGGCCATGACTTTGTCGCTGGCCCCAACCCAACAAGAAAGGTGATAGCGGTGGAACAGAGTTTGAAATATGATTCCATGGCTGGTCCACCATTGAAGAGGCCGGTGAAGGAGATCATCACATCAAAACCAATGAGAAAGAAACCTCCCAATGGTCCAATCACACTTAGCTCATCTTTTTGGATGTCTTGTGTGCAAATTAGAATAAGGGAATGTCATAAATTATAATTTTAAATATCGGTGTACGGTTTTTTAGGCGAGACTAGGTGTAATTGGTTTAGTCGGGTCAAATCGGGTTGAATTATATATATTTTAAAATTATAAATAAAATATTTTATTATATATTAAAAATAAATTTTATCATTAATATTTTATTAAATTTAGGGTAAAATGCCAAATTTTTTAACAAAGAGCCAAATTAATTGAAAATTTTATACTGTAAAATTAAATATTAATTAAAATGGTATGAACAACACGATATGATATTTAATACGATGATGTAGATTAATTTGAATGTCGATTAAATTGTAAAGCTTGATCAGCCTTGATTGTAAGACTCAATCATATTATTGAAGAGTGATCATTGTTATTGGTGTGCAAAGGATAATTAATAAGTTTCTAAATGTTTGCATGTCAATAATTATTTGGGTCTTTCAGCCTTGTTATTTTTTTCCTTTAACAAATTTGAACTCCTTAAATAATGTGTTAGAATTCTGATTCTATCATACATAGGGAAGAATTATAAATCACAATATCGAAGCCCTAAGTTGGCCGACGGCGTCTAGGTTTTTGTGTTCTTATATTGATTAAGTTGATTAAGTATACCAGATTGCACAATCATGGGAGCATTACAGTGTTCATCACGCCTTACTGAATCCGAAGGGAAGCACAATGTTTATTCAAATTCAATAGGGAATATTTATGAACATGAAACAATTAATAATCATGGAAAAGTGTAGTATCTACGAATTCTCAGTGCAAGAAAACATTGACAAAGAAAGAAGCAACAATAATTTGGTGTTTTTTCTTCTTCCAATAATTAGGCTTTTGGTAGTACTTGATTCTAATTTGCTTGGGAATTTATGGAAAAGATCTTAGGTGGCCAATTATTGTTAGTGCAGATTGGCACTTTTAGCTCCACTAAAGCAGCAAGTTCCATTCTCTATATGCTATTCAGCATGACTTTGATCCAATCCCAAAGAGACATGTATCTCAACTGCTCAAATCCCTTCTCATGATCCATTGCACCATGAGAAAGTTCTTAGTTGGAGCTCCACTAATAATCCTGACTCACCTGTTCATTTTTCTTCCACATTTATGTATGAAGTATACAAGAGCAATCCCATCAGTATTGTAGGCTAAGTTCTTGGTTTTAGTTACAATCTTATAATTAAAGTCTCCTTGAGGAACTAATTAAACATGCTACTGGAAGATGACTCCAATTTAGAATTAAAAAGGAGTAGAATTAATGAAAAAAAATGCTATCAAAGGGAGCTTCATTGGCTAAACAAGAATCTCTGAAGAAAATGATATAAGGATAAAGAGAGGATTTCTACTATCTCCAACCATTGTTTAGGAACTATTACCTTTTCGGTTTCCTGTTTGAAACTGTGTGCATTGCTATTCCATGAAAGGGAAGCAACTTTCATGGAGAAGTTCCATTCCATCTAAAACCTTGCTATTGAAGTGGATATTAGGGTGAGCTATAATCACATCGAGTAAAAACCGAACTGAAAAATAAAATATTTTTTAAAAACCCAAACATCGATACTTTAGGCTGATTAATATCTAGTTATTTGATTTTAATTTTTTTTTGAAATGTTTAAGATGATATATATTCTTAAATCTAATGGGCTTTAAAGTTGAAAATTGTTTATCAACGGCCCAATATCTTGCTCATCGGCTGGCCAGGGCCTCAAACCTTTGTAAAAATATTAGCACCTTGCCATTCAGAATTGCAGAACTCAAAACAACTGATCAGAGCACATCTCCCTCCTTAACTCCTAGATCGCTAATATGGTGATGATACTAAATTCTATGCGTTTGCTCTGTCCATGAAAAGCAGGGGTTCTTCGACAGTGCCATTGTTGACTTGTGACCATACTTAATAACTATATAGGATCCTCATGCTTATGCTGCGAAAATGTCTTACGAGCACGATAATTAAGTTGTTGCCATATTAGGGATTGGCTCAGGTCAATTACGGATCTGATACAACCATATTCGATCCAAAAATACAAACCCGAATACGAATCTTACATCTGCTTCATTTACCACATTAGTATTCGATTTGAATTCCTAAAACTCTTATCCAATCTGAATCTAACACACTTGACTAAATAATATAAATAATATAAACTTTAATATAAAAATAGAAAAAAAAATAAAATATATTATTTTTAAAATATAATTTTATAAAATATCATTTATTCAGATTAGATACAAATTAGATCACCCTAAATTAATGTTCGATCTGAATATTTTTGAATATATTATATATCCGAAAAGTCCGAACCGAATCTAATCCAAAAATATTTTGAATAGGATATAAACCAATCGGATTCACGTGAGATATTAAATGTTTTAACCCATACATATGCTAAATGCTCACGTAGCGAAGGCTGCTCTTTGATGGCCAGCCCAAGAAAAACTCCGGATACAAAGTGATTAGCGTAAGTTGGAAGTGTTTTTCACGGCCTTCCCAATCATATATAATCAAGAAGTTAAAAACAATCAAAATGTGTTGGATATATCCTCTATTAAAGAGGAGAAATGCGCCATTCATGTACAACAAAATGTTTACAGATGTGTCATTGATGTACAACAAAAGGTATCGTTTACGAATGTCATTGATGTACAACAAAATCCCTTGAACCACACCACTTCAATCTTGTATAAGCTTCAATCCAATTAGATCTTCAATTGCTATAATATCATTTTTTTTTGAAAGCTCTAATTTCAGTTGTTGGTTGTGAAGATTAAATTGATTTAATATGATCCAAGAAAAAAATAAAATTAAGATAAGTTATGGTCTAAGGAAATTTGTGGATAAAAAATTGATGTAAACCACAGGATCATCAGCGTTAACTCTTAAGGACATCAGGCTAAAATTATAAAATCCAATCAGTAATTTTTTTCTGCCATTGAACATTAATATATAAAAAATGAATAGGTGGTTATTACAAAATAAATGAAAATACCCTTTGGCTAATGACTACTTAATGAATAATTGTAATCTTTAGGTAATGAGTGGGTTAATTAATAATAACGTCGATAAGGTATAAAAAAAAGTGAAGAAGGGTTGTAAATAGAAAAGTTGTAAAACGTTGATGTCTCAACTTTTTTGCCTCTAGCTAGACACTCTTAAACTTTTCTTAATACATAACAAGGACCATTCGTGTAATAATTATAGCCTTGAGTAAACTATTCTTAATTATAGGATAACCACTACTGAATTTAGGTTAATCTATTTTTCAAGAATATGTAAGTAGATAAAATTTTACCGCAACTTTACTGAAAATCCTAATGTTGCTACAATACCTAATTAATGGAAGTATTAAGTATTATATATAGTTAAACAAATAGAAATATTGCTTATATATACATATATGAGATGTGATTGTGTGACACAGAGGTAGAATGATCTCGGTCATCCGATTACAAGTACGGCCTAGCTCTAAACTTTTTTTTTAAAAAAAAAACTAAACCTCTCCCCAACTACACTGGTTATGCGGTGCCAGCCAAAACCGACACCGTATGATCATGTCTAGCTGCCCACCTGGCAAATCCGTCCAGAGGACAGCCAAACATGGCTGGCTATGTCTGGAGATCTAGCCACTAGCCTTATGTGGGGATGCGGCCAAATCTGGTCACAGGAAGCCAAATCTGGTCACGGTCGGCCAGGTTTGGCCACAACGGGTTGGACCTCGCCATCCTCTGACCAGATAGGGACGCCCAGGTCCTGCCTCGAGTAGCTCGACTTGGCTAGCAGCTGCCAAATTTGGCCACATCTTAAAACAAAAAAAAAATTGTCGGGCGCGGCATTATGTGGCCACCGAAAGACTATATGTGGCACTAGATTAAAGTTGAGCTAAGATAAACTTTTTCCAATGTATATATACATATATAGTTTGCCTATGGTGTAGGAAAAATTTTTTATTCCCAAATCAATCTAAGTCATCCGATAAAAAATCCAGATTAAATCACATTTTTTTAAAAAAGAACACCAACCACTCTATGGCCTCTAATGGTTGGCCCGTGGCCCAATTTGGCCGCCCACTTGCCAGATTTGGATGTGCGTGGTTAGGTTCAACCGATGATGACCGGATTTGGTTGCACGCACATTGGCTAGTTAGTCAAAAATATATATTTTTAAAATACAATCGTTATAACGACCCGCCCTAATCGGCCAGGTGTTACTAAAAAAATATAAATGATGTAGAAATAACATTTAAGAACATGAATCATAATATGACAAATAATTGTAGAAATTTATTAAATTATAAAAAATAAATCATGTTATGATAGCATGTGACAAAACATAAAAATAAACTAACTATAAAGTCCCACAGCCTCTGACTGTTTCCCGTGGCCACACTTATAACTCAAATAATATAAAGAGGGAGTTCAATTTATTATTAATTCACCAAAACTAGGTCAGTAAAAGAATCATCCACCACAATCTTAAGCATCAGTCTGAAGCTGTTCACCTATGGTCACAGAACCGCATTAGTGATAAAAATACTAAGCCGCATAATTACATAAAACAAGTCAATATATTCCTCATTAATATTTCTCGAGTTCTTTTAGTAATTATGAGCCTATGCTGAGCTCTTATTATGCCGAGAGGGGTGGCTGCCCCATCCAGCTCCAATCCCATGTATGCACACACACGCTATGTGGCCCACGGCTTGTAGTTACTGATATTTGCTATTGACTCACCCTTTTGGTATCACAAATGCATAATGAGTCATCTTGCGCCATTGTGCCCTGTCACTCCTTTCGGCCTCGAGTATTTTATCTTTCTAGTAATTTTAAAGGTGCGGACCTGTGTCGGACTGAGTCAATTTCTTGACCCTGGTTGCATTCGATGCATGGTGGTCGAATCTGGGCGCATGCCAACCAAGGCTGCCAAAAAAGAATATACAACATTTCAAGACGTGGATATTTTGCAAGTGAACTCGCAACCGCGACCAATGATCCTAAATCTGAATTTTCTACAAGTGAGGTCAGACTTCATAACCTACATCGAAACCCAATGCTAGATAAAATACTAATGTTTCTATATGATTCATGTTTGTTGTGTGTGCTCATAACATCAATACATCCTAATAAATAAGACGATACTAAATAAACCTATATCTAAACATACAAGAAGCAAATTGAGACATAATAATAAATAATAATAATAATAAATACACTTTTAGATAATTAAATAATAATAAATACATGAACATAAATAATACTCTAATCACAAAATAATATCATACTTATACAATCTAAGAATATATAATCAAATACAAATCCATAATAACATACATGTGAAAAGACAAGTAGATAAATAAATATTGTAACACTCTACTTTGGTTCACTCGCGAACCGACCTGGAAGTGTCACTAGCGACCAAACCTTTTACTAATCTGCTAAATTCGGTTAAGCCGACCAGGATCTACCCTCGGGGCCTTAAGGCGGAGATGCAAACATGCAAGGTATAGCTGATATGCTTGGGTTCTAACATGGTCCTACATGCATGCTATGATGTGCAAGCAAAAAACGAACGAAAACAATAAATGAGAAATCCCAAAAAAAAAAAATCTATTTTTATAGAAAAATGGATAGGGTTTCCCCTAAAAGTGCAATAAGGGCCAACCTGTCCACAACAAGAATATATATATATATATATATAT
>JAVDBV010048007.1:0-26647 GCA_032619315.1 Piper longum
TATTATTATTATTATTATTATTTACTTAACTTAAGGCCTTGATACATTTCAAAATCAAAAAAATATCTGTGGAAGAGGTGCTGTTAGAGTATAATGAGCAAATCTAATTTTTTAAACTACTATAAATCATTGATTGGTGGAATGGAAAGAACTATGGGAAGAAGGGCTCATTGGCATTGAACAAAAAAAATAAAAATAGGAAGGCAAAAAGATTTTTTGATTTAACACATAAAATCAACTAAATATAAAATGAGAACAAAGGGTTTTGCTCTATCCCTATTACCAGTTCTTCCACTTAAGTTGGGAACAATTATTATTGGCACAATTGAGGGTTTAGGGTTTCAATCGTATTACGCAGTTCTTTATACTATTGTTCTTTCAGTTGAGAACCCTGTTACCAGTTCTTTATACCAAAATAAATAAATAAATACAAATGCATTACGCAGTATCCACTCACTCTAAAAATTTACCCCCACCAATAAATAAAATTAAGATCTTATGCAAAAGTTTTTTTCTAAAAGAAGACCCCGGCGTGTAAATACATCGATTTCTTGCATGGCATCCAGCAAAAATAGACAGAAGATCATTGCTTGGGGCCTACCATGGGCTTACATGAACTCAATCCGAATGCCACCTACGGTGGTGTTGACGCCGGTACCCCCCTTGGGCACTAAAGTCACCCAAATGCTCTCGTCAAGGTCGGCCTCCAAATCTTGGAGCAGCTCCGATATCCCCAGCTTCAAATTGATTTTACCCATTGGTGGCGAGCTGCCGTCTTTGAGGACGATCCGGGCGCCGTGGCGAGCGTTCACAAAGGTACCTGCAAACTCCCGGGCTTGGGGCCCCAACCTGAGCTCGTCGATGGCGTTCACAAAGACGTCGAACTTGACGTACATGTCTTTCTTAATGTCAATCCCATACACCACCAACACCTCTTCTACCTCCACATCCTCATCGTCCGATGAGGACGCCGCCCGCCTCTTGAAAGTAGAAAAGTCATGCGTGGGTGGTCTGTACACCTTGGCCCTCACTACAGCATCTAAGACCCTGCCTTGCGGGCCGAAATCGGAAGAGAAGGAGGGAGGCAGTAGCAGATCATCGGAATTGGAAATTAGTTGGGATTCCCTCACCTTGAGGAGGTTGCGGGCAACCTTTGGCGGGATGGATGGCTTTGGGCGAGCATGGAGCCAGGGGAGATGGGCGTCTTGGTAGGCGTAGCCAAGCTTGTGGATGTCGAGGCAGTCGCGGACCTTGACGCGGACTAGCTGACGGTTTTCGTTGTGGAAGTAGAAGTAGGAATCAAGCCAGACGGGGTCGACGAACTCGGGGTGGCCGCCTCTCAACTGCTTCCACACCGTCCAAAGTCGGTCGATGTTGGCATGATGGGAGTAGAAGATGGGGTCTCGAGCGGCGGAGTAGAAAGCCCCCATGTTCTCCCTCTCCGGCTGCTCCGGGTTGCCCACCCATGTGTGTAGAGCGTTGTGGGGGGCGACCTCGATCGTGCCCGGCCCGTCGCACACCCCTTGGGTGCCGAACCTCCTCCGGCACCCCATGAACAGCTCTGCCTTCTTGGCCCCGGACACCATCTGGTGGTACATGAAGGCCAAGTTGGAGTCCACCTGCTCCTCCGAGTTGAGCCCCTTCTCCACGTAGTCGAAGCTGTCGTCCACCACGGTGGGAGGGAGGTGCGACCGCTGCCGGTCGGCATCCACGAAGGCTCCGCGGAAGTAGAACTCCGGGATGACCATGCCGTCGGGGTGGTCCCAGTTCCAATAGGGAAGGGCGAAGGTGTCGTCGCCGATGAGCTTGCCGATGAAGCGCTCGTGGAAGTAGATGAAGATGCGGTGCCAGGGGAAGAAGAGCCAAGAGCGATGGATCTTGAAGAGCGCGGAGGAGTTGAGCTGGTCGTAGGCGCCGGTGCAGTAGATGCAGTGCATGTTGGCCTGCCGCATCCAGTTGAAGGGGTCCTCATACGGGTACTGCTTCATTATCGAGATCGCCTTCTCGTACTTGGCCAGGTACTCTTGATCGTCAGCCACCAGGTGCGCCGGCCGCCGGATGCGCTTTGGCTCCCCGGCCCTGGGGAACTGGAAGTCGATCACCTCCTCCTCCGACTCCCGCCGCGGGGGGCAGCAGTACAAAGGTGCGTCCGCGTCCGACAGCGACTTGTGGCAGGTGGAGAGATCTGCTGCCAAGGGGATGCTGTTCCTGTCGGCGTCGCTGCTGGTACCGGTAACACTCGAAGACGACGACGACGTCGTCCTCGCGATGACATACTCTTCTTCTTGGTCCACCGAGGCCTTCTTGGTCCATGTGTTGAACCATGTGGACAGATACTGCAATACTGGCCAGCTCCCTGCTTCATCCTCGATGTCCTGCAACTCCCTGCAAATTCAATTCGCCTATTACCAAAAAGGCCAGCCATCCATCCATCCATCCATCATGTGCAATACATGCATATCAATTCCTTACATGTATGCATACATCTATACATGGGACCTATACATATTATATACGTGTACGCGCAATTTGGAATTGGCACCTTCACCAAATTAGTAGCAGGCTTTATGATGTACTTTGTTGTGATTTAGGGCTAGTTGTTGGTGGGTCTTACTGCCAACCTTCCAATTTGATTATTTTTCTTCCTATAATGTGTCTCTTTCTTCGCACGAGCTGCTCGCTTAGTTGCGACACTAGACGGCGAATTCCTCACTTCTTACATGTAATATTAATAATTAGTCCTCCTCTTTATTCTAAAACAAAATTACTTAGTCTGGGCTGGCCGAGTTATTTTACTCCTTTGTGAATATGGAAAAACTGAGACGCACCGTTTGACGGTTGAGCCGTCGAGATCTGAAGCATTGCTCACCAAATCTCTTCCCGTGGATCAAAGTCAACAAGTAAAGGATCAATATTCGATATTATAGGCAATGAAGCGGCATAATCATAAACCGAGCCGGTTCTGAAGAAGTTGTGTATGTCGAAACAGACTTAAAAAATACAGACGCTGGCAAATGAAGCAAGGATTATTTTGATGCATTCAAAATGCACCGGTGAAGACGGCTTTCGGTCTAACATCTATTCGTGAGAAGTATGAACTATGAAAATCTCTTGGTGAAAAGTATGAAACGAAAAACAGGTGTTCATATATCCGAAAATTCTTGAGCAGGAAATAGCAGGCCCAAGTACGAGCAACTTTGTAGTTGCGTTCTTGGTAAAAAAAAATGCACTTGCTTTTTCTTGCTTCAAAGGATTTATCAAGCACGAGTTAATCCACATGGGAAAAGCATCCTAGATAGCATAACATACATAAAAACACAAACTAAAAAAACATATACATACCTAGGTAGTGAATTCTGTACTTGAGATCCGTTGAGATTGACCAGTAAGCAGGAGAAAAGGAACAGAACTAGAACGGAGAAGCACAAATTTGCTCGAGACATCGCGCGGACGATTTTTTTCAACCTTTGTCTTGAATTGCGGGAGCTAAGTGAATCAAAGGAACCAGAAATTTTACCTGTGAAACCAAGTTCATATGATGAGAGGAATGAAGGTGAGGTATGGAATGCAGAGGAGAAGGAACAGAGCTTTGATGAAGCTCTCTCACCGATTTATTGACCGGAAATGAACGCAATGCAATGAGCATTATTTATATATAGCTACATCAAGTTGTTTTACTGATTCAAGACGAATCTCTAAATGGACACGGCTCGTCGGTTTGGTGAGAATGAATTTGCAAAAAGTCAGTTTAGACCGGCAAATAACTTCAGATTTCGTAGTTTCTACATTTTTCCCAAAGTTACATCTTGGTCAAAAAATAAAAAAAGTTACTGCTTACTATATTTTACTGTGCCAGCGTTGCACCTTTCGCTCTCAATACAATTCTAAGTTTATAACAAATAAAATTTGTTCCTTTTCCACACAAAAAAAAAATTATAACGAAGTGATGAACACGTCTTTCTCTTGTCAATATCAATAATAAAAGTGATTGTTTATTTATGACAAAGTAACAAACTGGCCATTGACATAATCATTTAATAAATGCTTACATAAGAACTTTGCTAAAAATGCAAACAGCAGACAGAGACTCCCCGATTATATCTCAGACAAACCATCCGCATGGTTCCCATGCCAATATTTTCGCCAAAATATGCAATACTGCCTCTAGAAGAAAAAACAATTATTCAACACTACCTTGAAAAAAAAACTATATTATTACTTGTTGATATAATTTTATATTAGATGCACTTACGCTCGGTTGAGCTAGTCAAAACCAAAAACCTAAAAGCCTAAAACGAGGACAATAAAAAATGTGCCTGCTGAATGAATAAAAAACTCAGGGTGTCTCTAAAAAAATTAAAGTCAGAGTGCCCCTCAAAAATAAAATTATTAAAAGAAAAAAAGAAAAAAGTAAAAAACAAAAGTCAGAGTGATAATCCCCCAGCTAAGAAGATCCACCGCACGTTTATGTACAAAAAGACACAGCAACCCCCCTGGCCACCCACCAGATGGTGGCCAATTATTTGCCCAATTTACAGCAATAAAAATGTTATATTCTTGTTCCTTCAAAAAAGAAAAATCTTACGAGCCAACGCTGTGATTTTTTGACAAATTATTGATAGAGCCATTACTTTGATTCAATAACCTTGTCTTTTTTTTCTCTTATTTTTGAAAAAAAATGCTTTTTTTTTAAAAAAAAAGAACCGAACATAAATAAAGTTAAAAAACTCCATTATTTTTGTTGGATGAAGGAAAACCCGAAAGGAAGCAAAACTCGAAAGAAAAATCCTACATGATTGGCCCAAGTTGTGAAAATCGGGCGGACGAGTTAAAAAACAAGACGAAGGGGCACACGAGATGCGCGTGGGCCTTTTATTGAACATCCGTAGCCCACGTTTCCCGCGTTGGATTGGATCATCTAATTCCATACTCCTCCATAGCGCTTTTTTTTTTTTTTTTTTGTCAAAGAAAAATCTTTGGTTTCTTATTGCTGAGCAAATCTATGGTAGTTGTAAGAAAGCTTTACAATATTTTATTTTTTGTGGAAGATCCGGTTCGCACCTCACCTGTCCTTCTCCGAAACAAACTTATTGTTTATTTCTAACTCTTAAATGGCACGGCATGGGCTTCCGGCTTCCCCTCAATAAATCACCCATCACAAATCTGTTGGTGGATGAAAAGCTTTCGAAAATGATTTTATTCAACTCAAAATAGTTGTTTTTTATTTCTTCTCTCCATGATTGAAAAGAGCTCAATGAATAATGATTGGTCTTTACATCATTTGTAACCACTAACACATGATTATACTCGTGAGAACCATTGATCGTTTTTTACTAATCTTCAATCGCCGGCCGTAGATTAATCAAGAATAATAATATCTCCCCTATTATCCCCAGGAGCCTATGGGCTGGTTGAAGTTGAAATTGAATAGCCTTCCCATCCCAACACAACGGGAATAGTGAGATATTTTAATTTTTAAGGTTCAGTTGGTTGGTTTAGAATAATATATATAAATATATTGAAACATTTATAATTTGCAAGCGATAGCAGCCACATGGCCAAATCCCAAACCTGACCCATAGGTATTTTTAAACAATGTTGCTTTGGTTTTTTGTTTTTAAAATATTTTTCACCCAAAACCCAACAATATTTAAATAATAAGGTATAAGTCAATTATGAAAGTCAATGGATATAATAACAAATTGAAAGCAAACTTGTAATTGAATAGCCTTTCTATCGCAACAGGGAATAATGAGATATTTTAATTTTAAAGGTTCATTAGATTAGTTTAGAATAATATATATAGATATATTGAAACATTTACAATTTACGAGCGATAGCGGCCACTTGGCCAAATCTGACCCATAGGTATTTTTAAACAATGTTGCTTTGGTTTTTTATTTTTAAAATATTTTTCACCCAAAACCCAACAACATTTAAATAATAAAGTATAAGTAAATTATGAAAGTCAATGGATATAATAACAAATTGAAAGCAAACTTCTAATTGAATAGTCTTTTTATCACAACAGAGAATAGTGATATATTTTAATTTTGAAAGTTCATTTGGTTAGTTTAGAATAATATATATAGATATATTGAAACATTTACAATTTACGAGCTATAGCAGCGGCCACTTGGCCAAATCTGACCCATAGGTATTTTTAAACAATGTTGCTGTCGTTTTTTGTTTTTAAAATATTTTTCACCCAAAACCCAATAATATTTAAATAATTAAGTACAAGTAAATTATGAAAGTCATAAAAATTGTCATTGAATTTTGAATAGATGATCGCATAAAAATCTCATGTGGCTCCTGATAAACCTCGTCCCTCCCACCCTTGACAATGGGCCTTCTTAAAATGGGCTTGAATCCACCAACTGCTGGGTGGGCAGGTGGGGGTTGAAATGGCAACGGCTCTCAGAGATGGGCTTTGAGCATAAATCTATGGGCTGGAGTCACAGCAATGTGGGCTTGAGAACTTGAGATGTTTAATTGGAACTTCGAGTTCAGTCGTCCTTGCTTGCCAATCACATCCAATACGGGCCTGAATGCAAGCAATAAAAAAATGGAGGCCCATGTGATGATGAAACTGTCATTGTTAGGACGGGCCATTATTTCAATTTTATTGTGACGATGAGTGCGATCCCAATCTATTGGAAATATATTTCTATTTATTACATCATTTTAAATGCCGTCCCAAAGGCATACCAATTTTTATAACTGCATAAGAAATATTTGGTTTAATCGGATAGAATAAAGTTATATTAGATATAACTTGTTATACAGGATGTAGTAAAATATGTAATATTTATTATAAAGTTTAAACTTTTCGTAAGAATTATAATTGATTGGTTGGAGTAAAATTTAAAAAAATGTAATTTTTTTCTGAGATAAATCATCAATTAAATTGAATAACAAATTACTCCACATATTTAACTTATAAGAATAATAATTTATTTATTATATTATTTATGAAATGTCTAAGACATACATTTTCCTTTTTTACATACAAAATAAAATATATTACATATATAATAAAATACATTCTCTTATTCTAAAATAAATTAATTAAAAGTTCATTCTTGACATATTAGAGCTAAATTTATTATAATAGCTAAGAAACAAAATTACCCATAGTAAGTAAAAATATTTTTAAGCACAGTTTAGATTTATTTTGAAATTTAAACCAATTAGATGATGAGAATATAGTTAAGAAATATAATTACATATAATAAAGAAGATTTTTAAGGCTCAAGAGCCATTTAAAAAGAATTAAAAAATAGAAACATGTTAGACAAAATGGATATAGGAAGGGGGCTTGAACCGTGGATGAATGGTTGACGGGGCAACTCAACTGGCAGGAAGGCCATGCATTGGTGACCGCATTCCATTTAGTTGTTCTTATTTTATACATGAACAGAGCAATGGTCCCCTCCCCCACTTCCAAACCCAGAAAGTTACAATTTAACTATTTATAAGAAGGTTATCCCCCCGCCACCACGTGAACAATAATATTCAATATCTTGAACCAACCCAACATTGAACCAGATTGATAAAAAAGGGGCATTGTGGGATGGGTAATAAATGTGAAAGCAATGTGGCAGAGTCCCAGCTGTGACTGTGTGCGCGAACTCCTACGCATATGAAGCAAATAATAAATAAATGAATTCGAAAACAAAATTCAAACAAAAGGAACCAAACAAACCTTCCCTCATCTCTCCTCTTTCAGTGTTCCAATCCAAACTCCACCAGCAGCACAGCAAGCCAGCATGCAACTTGCATATAATTAAATTGATCACCTGCCTGGTAATTGCAAGAAGAAAGAAGAAGCAGCAACCACAACCTGTAGCTGGCGTCGGGTTCCACCGTGAGTAGAAAATGCAGCAGCGGCAGAAGCAGCTCAGACTTACGGCGACTTAGACGAGGAAATAAGTAGTTAGTAATAGTAGTGCATCCTGCATGTTCTCGATCACAATGTCAATAATAAGATATGGGAGGTTCGCACCAGTAGGAGGGGGAGTTGGAGTAGTCTCTTTATCTTTAATGGTGATGATGATTGGCAGCTGGTTACCCAAGTCGACCTTTGCCCTCAACTCCGACGGCTTTTCGCTACTTGCCCTGAAAGCGGCGGTGACGCACGACCCCCACCAGGCCCTGGCGGGGTGGGGGGAGGGGGACGGCAACCCATGCGGGTGGGAGGGGGTGAGCTGCAGCAGCACCTCAGGCCGTGTGACGGAGCTCGCCCTGCCGGACAAGGGGCTGACCGGCTACATACCCTCGGAGCTGGGCTTCCTCCTCACGATGCGTCGCCTCTCCCTCCCACACAACAACTTGTCCAACCCCATCCCAACCCGGCTCCTAGCCATCCCTGCCCTGGCCTCCCTCGACCTCTCCCACAACTCCCTCACCGGACCCATCCCCGACCAGATCCGGCTCCTCACCAACCTCACCTTCCTCGACCTCTCCTCCAACTCCCTCTCCGGGCCTCTGCCACCTGCCCTGGCGCAGCTCCCTTCCCTCGCCGGCACCCTTAACCTCTCCTACAACCGCTTCTCCGGTCCCATCCCCACCGCCTTCGCCCGCTTCCCGCTCTCCCTCAGCCTTGATCTTCGCGACAACAACCTGAGCGGCCCCATCCCCCAGATTGGGTCGCTGCTCAACCAAGGCCCCACCGCCTTCGCCGGCAACCCCTACCTCTGTGGCTTCCCCCTCCAAGCGCCCTGCAGCAGCCGCGATGAGGGTACCACAACTACGTCTCCTGGTGGTGCTGATAATTATAATCTTTCAAGGGCGCCGACGACGGTTGGCCATCCCAACCCCAGCTCCTTGACGGACAGCAGTAGTAGCACCAAGCAGCTGAGCAGCAATAACACTTTTCCCAAAATCACTATCCTCGCAAGCGGCGTGGCTCTTATATTGGCGGCCCTTGTCCTACTAGTGCTCTGCGTGCGCTGCCTGCTAGTTAGGAGGAGGAGGAGAGCAGATGCAGTGGGCGGCGGGGAGAAGCAGCATGCTAGAGCTGCTGCTTCAATGGTAACATTGTCGACAAAGACGGTGGTGGAACTGGATGATGATGATGATGATGATGATGAGGCTAAGGCTCAGAGCAGAAGAAGAGAGGTGGAGGAGGTGGTGGATGCTGACTACTACCACCACTCCTCCTCCTCCTACGTGGACAAGATCACGAGGAATCAGATCAACCAAAACGGGGGGGAGCTGCGGGTGTTGGACGAGGGGTTCGGGGTGGGGCTGGAGGAGCTGCTGAGAGCATCGGCCTACGTGGTTGGCAAGAGCAGGAGCGGGATCGTTTACAAGGTGGTGGTGGGGAAGGGGGTGGCGGTGGCTGTGAGGAGGCTGAGCGAATTGGGTGGCGTGCAGGGCAGCAGCTGCAGCGGCAGGAGTGGTGATCAGGCGGAGTTGGAGGCGGAGGTGGAGACCATCGGGCGGGTGAGGCACCCCAACCTCGTCCGCCTTAGAGCCTACTACTTTGCCCCCGACGAGCGCCTTCTCGTCTCCGACTACATCCCTAATGGCACTCTCCATTCCGCCTTGCACGCTGGTACTTTGATCAATCCTTCCTCCAATTCCTATCAATACTTTCCTCCCCTTTCAAATTAATCTCTCTCTCTCTCTCTGCATACATATCTACTCGACCATGAATTTTATTTCTCCTCTCCTGTATACATATAATTAGACGTGACTTTTAATCCCTCCCAATGTGACTTCCCCTAGTATATAATTAAAACTTTTGTTTGCCCTACAACGTCTCAAACAGATTAAATCTCGTCAACTCAGGAACTCTCTTTTACAGAAAAGTTTCAACTATATTATTAGGAATACCAAGATTTGTTTGTGTTGCCCGCCAACTGGATGCTCCGGCTCTCAATAATAAACTGCTCTCAAAACCCAATGTGCATTCGACATTGTAGAAATTTTTCCTGACTTTGTATACAGCCTACTAATTATGTAGGATTGCCTATCCAGACCTCTCAGCATCTCAATATGTGATTACTATCTTCAAGATCTTTAGTTCCAGTGACATTAATCATTAGGCTATTAATTCGACTTTTTTTTCATACATGACAGAACACTGCTCTGTGTAATGATTTGAATTAACCCATCCTTCTAGTGTTAGTGTCTGGTTTCTTAGGCAGTACCACTCTCAATGTTTTGCCTTGCGAGTCACTGCTCACTTTTGATGCAAGCTTTAATGTTTGAGCTACTGGCTACTGGTCAAATCATTGCTTAGTAAAAAGAATGTTTACATCTTTTTTCCATAAAAGGAATTATCTAATTTCCAAATATGATCATTACTGAGTGCATGCAAATAGACCAGAATGGTAGCTGATATTTAATTTTGTGTGATGGACTTGTTTATAATTATAGTACTATGTTCTTTCTTCAAATGTTGGTAAATAATTTTATGTTTGCACATTTTATGAATGAAAGTTTGACCTTTTTTTCCAGCTGGAGCTCTTTCCACGCCCCATTTACCTTGGACTGTAAGACTGAAAATAGCACAAGGTGCTGCGAGAGGCATTGCTTATATTCACGAATTCAGCCCCGGGAAATATGTTCACGGAAGCATCAAGTCATCAAAGCTACTACTTGGTGAAGATCACCAACCATATGTCTCTGGTTTTGGTCTTGCTCAACTGATAAGTTGTGCTCGTGGTTCAACCGATTTTGTTAGGAAAAGGCAGAATTCATTTTACAGTGCAGCAGCCCCTGTGCCGAAGTTTAGTCTGCCTACATCTACGGCTTCAAGCTATAGCGCACCTGAAGCTCGAGGTGGTGGTTATGGGCATACCCAAAAATGTGATGTTTATGCCTTCGGAATCGTGCTTTTGGAGGTTCTTACAGGCAGGTTACCGGATCCCTGTCCAGAATCGAATGGCATGGATTTAGAAAGATTTGTGCGGCAAGCTTTCAAAGAGGAACGCCCTCTTTCAGACATTGTGGATCCATTGCTATTGCATGAAGTTTATGCGAAGAAACAAGTGCTGGCTACATTCCACATTGCCCTAGGATGTACAGAATCCAACCCCGAAGCCCGGCCAAGGATGAAAACCGTTTCCGAATGTCTTGAAAGAGTCGAATACCTTTAAAGCTGTTGGCCTGATAGTTTCTGTTGCATACGTTTAAAGCTATTTACGATTATCTCGCGCAATTCTCCCTTTTGTTGCTTTTATCTTCCATGTTTTTAGGTCCTTTAAGTTTGATTACGGTAAAATTCTGTAGGCCTTCGGTTGCTTTTTAAATTGGGAAGAGTTAATCGTAAGTTCAGTCGGATAAGCTTATTGACTATATGATTAAATGAATGTTAGAGATTTTAACAGGTAAAGACCTTGTTATACATTTACATTTATGATACAGAGATAGGCAACTAATCATGTGAAATCCTCCCTTCTCACTTCCAGGTGTATGCTAAAATCCCCCTTTTTCATTTTGAGCGGATTGGACGAAGCAAGTGCTATAAAAAATTTCACCGCAGTAGACTTGTTATCTATTTAAGCCACTATAATTAGCTCCAGATGAATTTTTACTAATAAGGAGATTGGCTGTTAAAGTTTAATTGTTAATAGCTATATAAATAAATTTTAAATAGGTGATTATATAAGTGGTCTTGGATATTTAAAAATAAAAATATATGGAAAACTTAATTATTATAGTTTCTAATTTCTATCGCTTCATTCTTTTACTTTTGTCTTTATTCAATCAATTCTGAATCTTACCTTTTATTGTGCTAGAATCATATTTTATACCATTACATTATATGATGTTTTTGAAAATTTTAAAAATTAGTATATGATACTTAAATTGGCTTATAATTTTTACTTACTAATTATGAATTTTTAATTATTAATTTTGGTTAGTCAAGAGAAGAAATTAATGCATGACCTACTTGTCCGCTCAATTATTCATGCTCAGATAACCAATCCTACGAGTCTGAAACCTTTCCATTTTGGTGGAATTTATAGGGCCCCTAATCCATACTAGAATATTACACATTGTTAATCATTCCCTTGGCTTCTCTGACCTTATGGGATCAATCACTCTATTCTGATTACTCTTGGATTTTTGGGAACAAGATATACTTGGTCTAATTTGCAACATGGCAAAGCCCACATCATCGCTAGATTGGATCATGCGTGTGCTGATTCACTCTAAACAACAGAATTCCCCAGAACTAAGGTCTTTCACCTTGAATTTGGCCTTTCTGATCACATATCAATCCTCATTGATCACATCTCACATTTCTAGATGGACTAAGACTAAGTTTGGGAATATTGACAAAAAGATTGAAGAGCTGCAGGCTAAAGTGCCCTTAGGTTTGATCCATATCCTCAACAGACCTTTTCTGTGGATCACGTTCTCCTAGAAGACCTTATTCTGAAACAAAAAATTGTATAGAAACAAAAGGCTCATTATGATTATATTTGTTTTAGAAGATTTTAATACTAAATCTTTCCATAATAAAGTAGAGAAGGCTAAATCGCATTCATCCTCTTCTCTTTAATGATAAAATTATTTATAAGGATGAAGACATAACATGTGCCTTTCTTCATTTGTGGGGCAGTGTCATGTCTTCTAATGGGTTTGAAAGCTACTCTATGATTAACTCGCTTTTCAACTGTTATTACACCCTGGAAAATTCCTTCCTTACTGCTATACCATCTCTAGAGGACAAAACTATATCGTCAATTGCCATGAAGCTGAACTCCTGGAAAGCCCCAGGTGCTAATGGCCTTAATGGCAAATTCTTTAAGTCTTGATGGGACATTATCCCCCCTGATGTTGTCAACCTAATACAACCCTTCTTTCGGGAAGAAATTGACCTCCAACTCATCAACCGAACCCATATTCTCCCTATTCCCAAGCATGTTAGGAGCCAATATCCCCTCTGATTTCAGACCTATCAGCTTTTACAATGAAATTTACAAAATTATCTTGAAGCCCTTGGACAGAAGATTTGAGCTGGTCATCAACAAATGTATTGGCTTGGAACAATATGCTTTCATTGAAGGAAGACAAATTGTGGACAATGCACTCATCGCCTTTGAATGCTTCGAAGTAATTAAGAAAAAAGAAATGCAAGTCTAGTGGTGTGCCCTTATGATCTATATTTCTAAGGCGTTTGATCGACTGGAGTGGCACTTTCTTATAAATATCATGACTTGCCAAGGTTTTCCTACTCCGTCATGATAAATGGATCACTTTATGGCTCATTCAAGCTTCTGAAGGAATACGGGAAGGAGATCCTCTCTCCCTTTATAGTTTATGTTAGGATTTTAACACATAAAATCTCAATAATATTATTCACTATTACTAATATAAGTACATAAATTATTCTAATTGAAAAATCCTTATATACTCTAATTTAACACAACCCACAATCTCTAACTAGAATATCAAAAATAAACACATTCAATTAGAAAATTCATAATTTACGATTAAAACAACACTGTCAATTGTGTATTCTCTTTCAACTAAAATATACATCCAATTAAAAAATTCATACATGCACAATTAAAATAACACTCTTAATTGTGTACTATCTTTAATTTAATTTTTTATCTTTTTATCTTTCAACCTCACAATATAACTACATATTTATATATAAAAAATACACATTCAAGAGTCATCTCACATTCGTTGTATAATGAGGGACTTCGACAATTTTCCCCTCCTGAAAAATAACTTACAATAGGTGTCACGGACTTCTCTTAATCCAAAAATTAATTTAAGGAATGAGGCTTTTGCATTAACCTATATATAAGTCACTAACACTTTTTACGACCGATGTGGAATAAATCCAACAGTTTATAGTGGATGCTTAAAGCCTCTCCTGGCTTCTGATTCATGGTCTTAAGGCAGCTTGAGGAGCTACCTTATGTTTGTTGCTGATACTCCCTCATTTTCCAAGATTTTTGTTGAAGAGATTCCGACAATTAAAACAATCCTTTTTTACTTTGATAAGCTATCGGGCCTTCTGGTTGATTATATGAAGTCTTTAATTCTCCTACTACACGACTTATGTACTGCAAGAAAACTTTCAAAAACAAAAATGTTGGGTGTCCAGCCTATGCTTGAAGGCTTCAAATACCTCTGGGAATGCCTATGTTTTGGTGAAGAGATAAAAATAAATGGTTTCAATCCATGGTTGACAAAATATCAAGGTGGAATACTAATTCTTTATCCCAAGTAGGTAGATCTTCTCTTATTAACTCCGTAACAAATGTTATGACTAATTATATCATAAGTTTCTTCAGTATTCCATCAAATGTGCTCAAGCGGATTAATTGAAAACCGTCAAACTTCTGGTGGGGCAAATCTACTGATAAATATTGCAGGTTAATTGTTCAGAATCAAGTCTATCTTCCCAAAAAAGATGGAGGCTTAGACATTCGATCTTTAAAGGAAGTGAATCTCTCCTTATTAGCCAAAACTGTGTGGAGGACAATCTCAGATCCTTCATCTCTGCTTAGTCAAATCATGAAAGACAAGTATGAAAAAAATGAAGGATGGTGAATTCATAAGCAAAAAGCTCCAAAATCTTTCGCTTGGAAAAGCATATTAATGAGACTTAATCACCTTGAAAATAATGTTTATTGGTCAGTCATTAATGGAAAGGCCATGAGACTTGGGATTGACCCTTGGTTCTTGATGCCGCTAATTTTTAGCCACGGCTTTATCTGAAGCAAGATTCATGGTCTAGTAAACCTGTCTCATTAGTGAGAATCTTTGACTCTACCTGGAACTCCTGATAAATCCGAGAAATGTTCATCCCTCAGATGCTCTTAGTATTCTTAAACTTCCTCCTCTTAGCTTGGATATACAGGATAAACTCACGAGGTGCTTAGCCCCTTCTGAGAAATTTTCACTTAAATCTTGTTATAAATATTTGCTAAATAGAATATTTATCCCTCGCATTTTGCTCCTTGGAAGGATTGGTGCAAACAAAAGCTCCCTCCTCGCCTACTCCTTCTTGGTTGGCGAATAGCTAAGGATTTTCTTCCAACAAAATCAAAACTTCTCTCAAGGAAAATTGCAGTCATTAATCCTATATGCCTCCTATGTCAAACTGACAATGAATTCACCCTCACCTGTTCTTTCAATGCCAAGTAATTCGCTCACTTTTTTTTTGGATAGCAAACATCAGAGTTCAAAATGTGTTGTGCCAGAGAACTTGGGACTTTATCAACCATTGTATGGATTTTGTCAAACACAAAGGGGACCCTTCCCTGTGTATTGGTGTTTACCTCCTCCGTGGTCCCCAGTGTGAAAAACCCAACAAGGCGCTTTGCTCTTGCTGCAGTATTGAGTTAGGCAACCCGTTTGGACATGTTTTGTAGCATCTTATACCCGTTTAGAGTCGGTTGGGATCGTCAACTCATCGTTTTGTCATCATCATTAGCTATCTTTAAAGGTTCTTTTCTTTAGTATTAATCATCTAATTTATTAGTGATTGGTTTGACATGTATTTAAAAGTTTGTTATTTAAGGACTTTATAATTGTAATTATTAAATAATCATAGTCAATTTGGTTAAATTGCCGCAATAGTTTTTCCTACCAATTTGAGAGTTTTTCTCATAAAATTTGGTGTCTCCTTTATTTTGTGGTTTTATATTTTTCATGATCTGGCTTGTTTTCTTGTTATTCTATCTTTGTTGTTATCAATTTTGAAATTTATTTGTGGTAAATCCTAATAGGTGGTATCAAAATATGGTTGTTGGGTTGTGGTCACTTTCAAATTATGGTTATTCCATGTCTATTAGTATTTAATGAAATATGAGAGAGAACAAAATTTGAAATTTTTGAACTTATTAAAAAAGGTTTTGATGTATGAAAGATGAAGATCTGTGTCATACTAATAAATGATGGATAAACAATTACCTTAAAAGGGATGCAAACTAAGCCAAAGGGGTCGCTTTGGATAAAAAGATTCTATAATATGAAGACAATAGATGTTGCTGCCAAAGATTTTATAATTATAATTGCTGAATAAATATAGTAATTTAGACCAATTATCATTGTAAATTTTCCCACCAATTTAGGGGGTTTTCACCTAAAATTTGATATCTCCTTTATTTTTTAATTTTGTGCCTTTCGTGATCTGGTTGGTTTACTTGTTATTATATCGATATTTTTGCTAATTCTAAGATTTTATCTGTAGTAAATCCTAATACTGTGCTCAAGGTTTTAATAATAGCTAACGAGATCTGGCGGCTCAGGAATAACATTTTCATCATTCTCCTTATAATTGGCAAATCTCATATGGTGTCTGCCTGTACTAGAAGGATTGCCTCGTATAACATCACACTTCACTTGGAGAATGCTCAATGTATTAAGTACAAAACTCTAGATAAATGAAGACACTATAAAAAATTGGATAATTACATATTTGCAATTATTAAAAAATATAAAAAATAGACATTGATGTTAACATCAAAATACGAATCAAATTTCATGTGCCCATTCAAAAAATCAAAAGAACAAATTAATAAATTGAAAGGAAATATTTGTTACTTAGATTTTATGAATCTAGATCTTTTAAATTGATCCGGAAAACTTCACAGAGAGGAAGAGTCTAGCTTTTCTGATGAAGAGATATGAGAAGAGATCCATATCGCATTGCTTGGGGAATATCTATATTTTTTTATAAACCCCTTCTGACTATATGATTATTTAATTTAGGCGAGTAAAATAAACTCACCACAAAGTTGTAAAAGTTATTCTATTCTAAATTTACATAAATTAAATAGTAAGACCAATCGTAAAAACTAATTGTATTTTATCATCTGTTGAACTACTAATGGGAAAGTGTTATGGCAGGTTTGTTATAAAATAATCTCTCCCTCTTAGGAGATTCTAACCAGTTATATTATTATTAATCAGTCAACTCAATAGCTAAAGGTTAATTACAACAGTCATCACCTCTTCACTCTTTATAAATATGTGTCCATATAAATATAAGAAAATATCACCTTAAAATAAGTCAAAATATCACTTAACCCCTTTGAACAAAATCAACTCATTACTTAACTCTATCTGAAAAAATAACAAAAAATATATTTTTTATTTTATATGTTAATTAATTTTAATTATTTTTAATATTAATTAATTTTATTTTCTCATATAATTATTCCACAACATCAGTTAACCATTGCATGTTTGCCACATCATCATTTAACGATATTAGTCTAAGAGTCTTAGTTTTGAAGGTGGTTAAGTAATATTTTGTCAAAAGGGTTAAAAAATTAGACTTATACTAAGAAGTTAAATAATATATAATATATTATTATTTATATCATTTTTTATTTAGTTATTGTCTTTATTTTAAATTTTATTTTTTAATGTGACATTGTCACAGCAACCATTAACCAATTACCAGTTGCAAGCGTGCCATATTATCACTTTATAGTGTTTGTCTAATAATGTTAGTTCAGAGAGTGATTTAGTGATATTTTTTTGACGAGAGGGGGACTAAACGATAAGTTTACTTAGTCCAAAATAACATACCCACGTTTTGAGAGATATTGACCCAATACCTAAATTTTGAAGAGTAATATTTAGTTGTAAGGTCTTAAAGCAATTTAGCCGTAAAACCCAATCAATTATAAAGAAATTACCGCTCATTAAATATCTATCATGGTATTTTTAAAACCTATTGCGGCTATTGATTGGGTCTAAGAGTTCACTTAGTTGTAAGACATTAGAACTGATTATCACTCAACTTTGAATGTCACCCACTGATAACGCGGAACTCTAGTACAAATTATGATTTTTCTCCGGACAGGTTATTGCCGCCGAGAAGATCATCAACCTTAAAAAGGCTTGCCGGCCGGCGGGTAGATATTCTCCTTCATTTTCCTATAACTTAGCAAGCTGCTTGATAGAGTAAGAATCACAATTGCTTGACCATTTGTCGAAACACAACTCAGCCATTATAGAATAGATTTTCTGGGCGGGGTGGAAGATGTCCCAATAAGCATAATCATCTCTGTTAGAACAAGGTGCTATGTTGCATATAGCATTTTGAGCAGGAGGAATGCAACATGGGCAGCACGGAATGTCCACGTGTTTGATCCCTGCAGGAACATAAATATGTGCTCCAAAGTATGACAATCATATGTGTTTTTTTTTTTAAAAAAAAAAACTAAAAAACAAAAAACAAAACGACATATATATAAGTTCAGTTTTTTTATAATTTCACGTCAGAGAAAGGACGCGCACTAATAAGATGTTCAATGACAGATAAGAGCAACAACCATATATTAGTTTGGCCATTAACCATAATCATAGAACTTGCAATATGCATGAATTATTAATGTCAAGATCATATCAGATGAAACAAACTCCTCCTCCAGTTCCTAATTAATCCTATCGGACGCCCACATATGATTAATTAGGAAAATAATTAATCAATACACAGTGGAGCATTAAAAATAATTAGAAAAAAATATGTAAAATAAGAAAGAGCTACGCCAAAGAAATATATATATATATATATATATATATATATATAAAATGCCAAAGTAATGATCATTTATCTCAGTTCAATTATTAAGAATAAGAAACAAATTAACATTGAACTTGGAATATAGTTCCGTACCAAATTTGATTGCAGTTCTTGAATTCAGAGGGTTGTGACGCTGGTGCACGATAGCTACTCCTTTCAGAGAGGATTTAAGTTTTTTAAGTGTCGAAGGCAGCATCTGGTTAAATGGAAGAACGAGCTTGTTTGCCGGCTTTACACATCCTCCATTACGCGTTGCTCTCATTCTGGGCGTGCACCCAATTAGCCCAATATTATAAACCACAAACTTCCTAGCTCCCAACAAGTATAATTTCTGCAAATATATACATACAAAATTAACAAACCCTGCAGTCATGATCTTTAATTGAGTGAATAATTTTAAAGGCGTTTCACACATTACTTATGAACGATCGACTGTTGAAAAATATTAGAGCTAGTTATGGCAAGAAAATAAACGATATTATTATAAGTACGCACATTGTATATATGATGACGAAGACATACCTTAATAGCAGCGTATAGTTTTCTATGGAGATGAATGGCGAATTGGTTTGGGGTGTATAGGGCACTGGTGTTGAAAGAGCCCTGAAGATAGTTGTTGATATAGTCATTGCTCCCAATATTGATAATAAAAACGGATTTGGCCAAGTGTCGGGCCAAATTTTCCTTGCTCTTGAAAGCAGAGGCCATCGTCCATTTGGTTTTCTTGAAAAAAAAAATCTGTTTCTTCAACGAGAGGCACTCCCCCTATGCATGCCAATTCAAGGAAATCAATTATGCATTACCATAATTAGAATGATATCAGAATTATTATTGTTGGCATGCATGCATAATTAAAGCACGCGTGAGTCATTGATGTCATTGATACAGACTTTGCAATATTGCCCTAAAGCATGCCTGTTATTATTAATCCTCTAGATAAGTACTTTGCTCTTATATTTTACATATGAAGTTTAGGTTCTCTCTAGTTGATATGAACAAAAACAATATAAAATTTATACCCGACAATTAAAGTCTGGAGCATTCATTTTTCACTAAAAAATTGCCCATAATTAATTTCGAGTATTCTGTTTTAAAATACGAGTAAGATTTCCCACCAAGTGGTTCTCTTTTAAAATTTTCACATATATAAACTTTTTATTAAAAATAAAAATGAAAAGGACGATTCTTTTTCGGAAGAAATTTTACATCTGAAATTCACATCTTTTTCATGCCAACCAAAGGGGAGAATTCACTGCAAAATATAAATTTCGTCCATTGCCACAATCTAATAATTAGTTTCCATCTATCTACTATAAATAAAGTGATTTTAGGAAGGATAATGGCTGGACTGTTTTGTTTTGGCAAGTTAGGATATTTTATTGAGATTTGAGAATATTATATATATATATATATATGACAGCTGAGAAATGAACCTTTTATAATTCGTGGATTAATTAGGATGGAGGCAATGACAGTTCAATTGTTTAAATCTAAGCTAATATTAAACAAGCGCGTTTCGTATATATACGTGCGGTTATGATTCCACGAGTGTGTTTTGTATTCCTTAAAACTATTGAACCAACCGGTATATCTGGAAAAGAGGAAGAATAATACATACCAAATTGCTGCCAGTTTGGTCAAGAATACCGCAACTTGATGAGGCATAGTTCACCCCCGTTGTTGTGTTTCCTAATTTGTTCTCTTTCAACAAACGCAAGTAGGGAGGTGGAGGTGGAAGATGAAGCTTCTCCGCTGCATTAATTTCCGCTCCGCACTTAGTTAGCATAATAATATACTTATATATATATATATATATATATACTTCACAAATCAAAAAAATTAAGAATTTATACGAGTACGTTGATCATTATATATCTATATATGTATAAGATGCTGATAAATTGATGGCATCGTCGTGTGTAGAGGTGTAGGCGCGGGCCAAATTAAATTGATTCATTCGTACGTATACATATGACAAAAAGATGCATGTCATGTAGCACATGTAGAATTAATATGCCTGCGAATTAATATAAGGTAGGTACCCAAGAAATCGACAACGAGCTTGCCGTTGGTGAAGCGGCCGGTAGGTCCACCAACGAAGTCAAGACCATAAGGCTTGAAGTTGGCCTTGGCCAGGGTTTGAAGGTAGTTGTTGTTGCCGGCATCAGATACGGAGTCGCCAAACACGTACAAGGCCGGCGTCAGGGGGTGACGATCATCTGATGCCGACGCAGCCTTCACGAAGATGGAGGAAGTAGTAGTGACGATAAGAAGAAACGCCACCACGTCCAACCTCCTGATCCTACCGGTCTCGCAGCTCGGCCTCTCCATCAATCTCCCCCGCCCTAGCTGGTTACGTACCACAATTCATTTGATTAATCAATTAGTACCGGTACATACGTACAGCTTCCCTACCATCCACCAACTAATCTTAGTATAAGCAAGCACCGCTCGCTGTCGTCGATCGTCCCTTTTTTTTGTGTCCATGCACACACCAAAATTTTTTACGGCTCACCTTTCATTTGTTTTTTTTTTTAAATGAATGAAGTAGTGAATCATATATTTGCCCTATTTTAAGTGTTCATGACTCGATCTAACCTGGCCGTCCGTCCAACTTAATAATTTAATTAATCTCTTTTTTTCGTTAAATCAAAATAAACATAACATTGTTATATTTAGTCTATATATATAGGAAAAAGAATATCAATCACGGGTAGCTAAAGATTTCTGCCCCTAACTTTAATTTCCCATATCTAACCACGCCGACTGTGGCCGTGAGAGTAGATCAAGTCGGGGGTGTAACACCCTATTTTGATTCACCCGTGAATTGACGCAGAAATATTACTGGTGACTGAACCGTTCGCTAATCTATTTAATTCGATTAAGCTAAACCGGATCTCCCCTCGGTGTCTTAAGAAGACGATGCAACATGCAAAGCATAGATGAGAAACTTGAGTTCTAGCATTGTCCTATATGTATGTCATGATATACACACATGTACATGAAAAAAATAAACAGACAAAAAGTTCAAGAGATATACCTAATTTTGAAAACGAATTGGACAGTCTCCCCTAAAAGTGCAATAAGGCCACCATGTCAACGATAAACATTATATATTTATAGCAATTAAAGATAAAAAACACAATCCAAATATAACATACTTTTCACATTCTAGTTGTCCTCGTTCTTTAGCTCACTATGTTCATTGTTCATTCTCACTTTTCATTTTCATTCGCATGTACAATATTTAGAGTAGTTCATAAAATTTCATTCAAATTCATCATCTACACATTTCAATACATCACCAATCACAGTCGGCATGTACATGTATGTGTGATTTCATTGCTGCTCCTTCGTAGTTCCAACAGTACTCAATCCTTGCGATTCTCACCAGGAGCAATATTAAAAACCGTTAGTAACGAGTGTGACTGGTCTAGAAAATAACTAATATCAAACTTGTAAAGATTGTGGAAAAAAATCGACTTGGTCGGGGAAGGATCGAACGTTGAAAAACTATTATTAATTATGTTATATTCTCTACCCAGTTGATTCTACTCAGTTAAAACCCGCGATTCGAACCAGGGTCTTATCGTCTGAACCGGTCGGTTCAACCGATATTGTCTGTCGAGTCAAATTTTATATGACGAAACAACCATTCATTTTCTCATTGACCATTCGTTTTTATCATTGATCTTTTGTTTTCTTAAACAACCATTTGATTTCCTAGGTGGCCATTCGACACTTATAAATATCACACTTCAGTTATTCGGTGGGGGGAGGAAAATTCTTCTCACCCCATCTGTCATTCTCATTTTCTCTCGTGGTTACTCTCCCCTCTTGGTGACGTTCTTACATCTCGTCTATGTGTCCGGTTCGGATAATTGAATTGTTGTCTTTAGCGTGTCATAAGTTCTACGTATGTGGGTTGGATGATAGACAACGTTGTGGGGGGTTAGGGAAGAATATGATCAGGTTTTGGGTTGAAGAAAAAGACTGTTTGGTTTGGTTTTTGGAGCCAAAGATGAGGTGAGGAGAAGAGAAGGAGAGCCCGTAATCTCAGAATGACCTAAGAGCCCGTAGAACTACATTGAGCTTGATCCCGACTTGGATATATAGGCCAATCAAGATTCTTTGATCTCAGCTCATCTAAGGAGGAATAAAAGTATGATTGGGGGTTCTTTTACAAACTTAGGTTTGGTGAAGGTATAATGAGTGGACTTCACTTTTATTCTCTTGTGTTATAAATGTGGCTATGGGAAACGGTTCAAGACTGTGGGACGATTATTTTAATAAGTTAGACTTATTTGCTTCAATAGAAATTATATAGCATTTAAGTAACACCCGGTCTAGTTAAGGCGGGTCAGTTAGTTATATTTTTTAGTAACACCTGGCCAGCAAGGCCCATAATATTGTGTAAAATAGCGAGTCATTATAAAACTGGCACAGGAGAGATGACCTTCATGTTAAATAAAAACTTCATATACTTCCTCTAGAACTCTCACAAGGGACACTTGAGTTGTAATACCCCCAAATCTGGTTCACCCTCGTGAACCGAACTGGTATGTTACAAACCCCGGTTAGGTCGGCTAACCCGAACCCAACCTGTACGGATCTAATCTTGGTGTCTTAAGATGAAGATATAACTTGTCACACATAGATGAATGTGTAAAACCCTAACAAGATACTACATGGATGACAAGTAAATTAAATCACACACCAATACAATTATGATAAAAATTAATAAAAATTCTAAAATATAACGGACAGAGTTTCCCCTAAAAATGACATTAGGGGCCACCCTGTCAAATATACATATGCAAATATATATAACCATATATCAAACAGCTTCACTCATTAGAAATCTAACATACTATAAACTCTTTCTGAAACTTGGGTCTCAGCCCATCTGTGCAATCTATTCACGCTTCACATCCTATCATTATATCTTAGCATTCAATTATATCGTCATGTTTTTTATTCCTCATATCAGTTCCAATAAAATCAAATCATATACAAAATACTAAACATTCAATCAAGATATATGTGTGTGTGCAAAAGACCTCATTGCTCTCTCGTCCAAGCTGGCACTTCCCATCTCATATTCGTCACCTACATATAGTACAAAACCGTCACTAACGAGCGTTATTGGTCCAGAAAATAACTAATAACAAACGGGCTATGAGAGCAAACTTTCATATGAAAGAAAAATCCATATATACTCCTCGTGAACTCACTGAAGGGCACCTACCGACGAGCCACTGGGCTGCAGACCCGATAGCATCCCAAACTGACTGATCTGTTACTGTTGTTGCCTCACTCGGCATTTCATGCTTTATTTTATGGTCTCAAATCCTAAACCCTCTCCTTACATCCATATTTCTCCCAGCCTTGAGCATGAAGGCCGAGTACTCTCAGGCAGTCGCCTTTAGTACCCTTTGAACCACAAGTCATGACATGCGTTGTACTAAACAGTACCTGTAAACCTCCACGTTCTCCAGGTGTGAGGAACTCAAACGCAGACTTGTCATGATCCCTCGGGAATGGAACAGTCCGCTGCACTAATCCAGAGCCCCCTTTTATTGTCACGGCATCCTCTCATGGTACGTGCAGTCGATTTCTCCATCTCTCGTCTCACTGAAAACTCGATAAAATATATATAGGCATGAGAAGGGATTTATATAATAGGCCCGAAGGTAACTTGTGATGGATCTTATTTTCAAAATCATTCTCAATGGATCTCATCCTTGAGGGTTTTTAATCTGAAAAACAGTTAGGTTAAATGGCCCGAGATAAGTGGGATCGGATAAAACGCCACTTAACTCATCCTGTAAGTCAAAATCAAATATACAATAGAAAGAGCGTAAAACAGAAATGAGTCCTAACAGACCTGGTAGCGTGTCATCGCGCGTAGGCAGCAAGCTCCTACTCAGTACCTACACATCAAATCTAAAAGCTAACGCACGCTGAATGAATGATGCATCAAACTCATCACGATCAACACACTCACAATACAAACATTCATCAATAGTCAAATAATCATAAATTTGAAAATAATTATAACTCACCCTATTCATATCAATTTTATTATGTTTTTCTAAATTACATCGTAACCACTTATCATGCTCATCCTACCTCATTAGCCACTTAATCCTCATCATTCTTAATCACATCATGTAACTCATCGTTTCATTCACATTTAGGCATTTATCATATCAATTACTCAACTCTAGCACGATGTCTAACAATCATAAATTCTAAATAAACTTGGAGGTAATTATACCTCTCATCATCGGCAATCGGCGATGGCTAGGGTTTTGTCGTGTGTGGGTCTCGAACCTTGAACTCGGCGCTCGACGGCGTCCGAAGCACGATTGGATTCTACTGGATAAACTTAACAAAAGACCCAACAAATTCCATCAATCCCAATTTTCGGCGAGCTTTGGTGGTTTTTCGGCGGGTTTCCGTGGTTTTCCAGCAGCTTTTCGGTGGTTTTCTGACGACAATAACTGACGACGTCTACTGGCTGGATAGTGGTCGTATGTGATACCATTAGAACCATATCGGCTAGCCCGACGTATCTGTGGCATCGACGTGGCCGACAACAGCGGCTCACTAGAAAATGGCAAAAACAGGTGCGGCCGGTAGGTAACTAGATTCGGCTGGTGAGGGCGACGTTGGGCGGTGCTCTTGTCGGAGAAGGTCGCTAATGGGTTGAGGATGTTGAGCTGACCACCCAATCGCAACCAGATGATGGTCAGGCCTGGTCGGGGTGTCATGACATCTCTGCGCCAGGGCGGAGCGGCGTCGATCAACGGCCGGGTGGCACAGGCAGTGGCGGCGGTGGCAACGCATAGTGAGGGCGGCGTCTAGGGTTTGGAAAGGGGGAAAGTGTCGGGGGTGAAAAACAACTGGGTGGCATACTTGTAAATAAAACTTGACTCGACTCTGAGTCGAGTCAGAATAATTACTAACTTGTAATAAATTCTAAACAAATCCAGAAAAATCGGGAAAAATTCCATAAAATAAAACAAACACACAACATCAAAATGACATGCTCTATAACTATTAACTCACCCAAATTGCCCGTAACGAGTCCTGACACATTATTCGGCCTAAAAATTTGACTCTCTCCCAACTCAAGTCAATATTACAAAATAGATCCAAAAAATATTAAAAAATACAGTAAAATAACATAAAATAAAATAATAGAATTCTAAGTAATTATTTTATTTTATGGTATTTTAATATATTTTTTTATATTTTTTGGGATTTATTTCGTAATATTGACTCGAGTCGGAAGCGAGTCAATGAGTTTAGGTGCGGGGTAGTTTCATAATAAAAGCTAGATTTCGCTCCGACCCGAGTGAATATTACAAAATAGATTCTTAAAAATATTTTAAAAAATACAAGAAAATGTCATAAAATAAAATAATCGAGTTCTAATGGATTATTTTATTTTATGATATTTTTCGAGATGTATTCGTAATATTGACTCGAGTTAGGAGCGAATCAAGTTTTTATTACAAAATTGTAATCGTTTTATTTTTCTTCACAACCTTATTTTCTCCCCCATCGACCGATGACTCTATTTTTACTGTGCCACCACCGTCGGCGACCTCGCCACCACCACCACCGGCGAGGTCGACGATGGTGGGATAGCACAGCAAAACAAAGGGGAAAAGAGAGGGGTGGTATGGCAAAATAGGAGAGAAGGAAATAGGCGGTGGTAGTTTCGTAATAAAAATTTTAATCGCTCCTGACTCGATAATATTACTAAATACATCTCGAAATATATAAAAAAAATACCATAAAATAAAATAGATTATTTTATTTTATAGTATTTTTATGTATTTTTATATATTTTTGGGGATCTATTTTGTAATATTGACTCGAGTTGGGACAGAGTGATGTTTTTATTATGAAATTATTTTATATTTTTTTAAAATTTTATTTCGTAATATTGACTCAAGTCGGGTGCAAGTCAAGTTTTTATTACGAAATTATCATCGCCTCGAGTTGGGACAGAGTGATGTTTTTATTATGAAATTATTTTATATTTTTTTAAAATTTTATTTCGTAATATTGACTCAAGTCGGGTGCAAGTCAAGTTTTTATTACGAA